>PVKM010027982.1:0-18513 GCA_004027735.1 Carollia perspicillata
CTAGCAGACAGAAAGGAGCTCTGAATGCTATGAGTACCAGCTACCACAAGATACATAAAATATATTGAACCAAGACTGGATATTTTTTACTTTACATTGGTAAATACTTATACAGTAGATTAGTTGTTCCTAAAATAAACAACAATCAATTTTTTAAAGAACCAAAATAATTTGGACTTCCCATTTAAAAAATAAGTCCACCTGTTACTCCTTTCCCATGTACAAAGGTGTATCAGTTTTGGACAGGTAAACTATTGGACATGTTTTTATTAAAACATTTAAGCACTTCTTTTGTTTTTCTCCATTTGGCTATTTGGTCATGGTAATTTAGGTGTTATAAATTGAGAATCAATTTGTCTTTCTTTAAAATAAATACGTTAACAGATATTTAATGAGATATCATGAATAGGCCCCATTGGGTTCTGTGAGACATGTATAATATCTGGTATAGTCCCATCTGACAAGTGGCTTAGATTTCAAGATTCTATGCAGAGGATTAAAATAATATGTGTAACTATTAAAAGGACAGTTTGGTTGGTAAGTGGATAAAGAGGAGGAAAATCAACTGTTTCAGTGCTATCGTGAGCACAAGAAAGTCAAAGAACTACCATTGGCCTTGGCAATATGGAAATCATTGTAACCTTGACAAGAGCCACTTCAGCGGAGTAGCGGCTCGGGAACTCCCAACAGCACTTGCTTGAGGAGAGAATACAAGATGAAGAAGTGGAATCTATAAAACACATCTTTGTGAAAGTGATTAAGTATCTGAAAAAAAAATATTCTGCTAAAATATTATCACCTTCTGCTTGATATATTTGCATGATCCCCAAAACACATGTTTTAGCACATCACCAAAACAACGTGTTTTAAAGCAATATGTTTTCGAAGTTGGAAGGAACTTTAAAGATGATGTAGGCCAACCCTTTCATTTGACAGATGGCTGAAATAAGATCGAGGGACTTTAACTAGTTGCAGAACCAGAGCCATATGCCTAACTTACAGTTGCCCTTCTTTTTACTATCCTGCCCTGCTACCAAAAATAGCATTTAGTGAGTGCGTACTAGGTGCCAGATACTGTTCCAAGAGCTTTACATATATTCACTAATTTAATCCTCATAATGAACTTGTAAAGAAAGTATGATTAAAGACACCATTTTATAGCTAAGAAAACTAAGGCACAGACTATTGAAGTATCTTGTTCAAGGTCATACATCTAGTAAGTTCCACAGAGCCAGATTTCAAAACCCAGGTAAATGAGATTCAGGGGGTCATCTTCTTAACCATGATGCTATTGTATTTTTATTTCATTTAATTCCAATCCTTAAGACTCTATTCAAAATGAATATCTGCATCCCTTACTGTGTTAAATTTCTGAGGTCCTATTACATATCTAATCCCTTTTAATATCAGGACATCCCACCATTAATTACTCTCTGTAGAAAATAGTATTTGTGTTGAAAGTTCTGCTTGAGTGTTCTTCATTGTTATTCATTTCTACTCGTGGTACAAGTAGCTACCATACTGGCACGACATCATTGCTCATTGATACAAGCTTCCTGTGAAACTGCTTTGTCATCGACTGGTCACTGTAAGAACCTGTTTGTGGAGATAATAATGTAAGACGTTGTTACTCATGTGTGTGCTTGCCTGTCTCTGAACTTCACTTCTATCTGCTTACTCATTGCATTACTTCTTTCCAACATTTATAACATAAAAGAAGCAAGGTCTTTCGGGGAGAAACTTCAGAGCATCAACTACATTGTTCTAGGCAATAAAGTTCAACATTGTTTTCGAGAATAAATGTAAAGAGGATTTTCTCTTTTTTAAACCTCTTACATAAAATAGGGAAATTTCAGGAGACAATATTACTTCTCTCGTGGCCCTTGCTTTTTTAAGACCAGAACTTCAAGATCCAACTAGATTTTCCTTGAAATTTACCACGTTCCCCCTCTGCAGCTGTGCTCTCAAAATATCACTTCCATTTATTTTAGCCCAGGGAATAACTGCTTGGCAAAACCACAGAGTCAATCAGACTCAAAATGCTCCAAATCCTTCCTGCTTTGGAGTTTTCCATCGATAGATCAAAAGATTCTATGCCCGTCAGCAATTTTTTAAGTGCATTTGCTCCTTGTACGCACAACTTCCATTTGAAGACTCTCTTTTGCTGACTGCTCTGATGAAGTTGTCTGCTTGCCAGGAGAACAACATTAATGCAGAGGTTTCAAGGAGGCCTTCAGGTCCTCTTTGACATTGACCTGATGTTTCAGATAATGCCCAACTTCAGTTCTGGAGAAACCCCCTTTCTTTGTACTGGGGCAAAGGAATTGGTTTCCAGTGTGTGCAAACTGTGAGATGATACAGACAAATATAAACCATTTAAGTGAGAAGATCATTTAAAAAGAGAATTAAACATGCAGTAGAATTCACTGCAATCTACCAAAATAATGTCATTTCATTAACACTGGATTTAAGAATAGTTTTAAAATTGTATCTGTGCAGTGGGCTTGAAAAAAACTTGGAAAAATTTTTTTCTTATCCTCTTTTTTTTAAAACTCTGAGTTTTTTTCAATAATCTCAATTGCCTTCTTTTAATGACAGGAAATAGAATACATGTAACAATAGATCTGGAAAAAAACCCTGAAATTCCCATGGGTGGTAATCTTTTGGAAAAACTTAATATTCATGAGTTACAGGAAAGTTATGGAAGCCAGCATATCATGTTTTTGTTGATGTTCCAAGTGTTCAACTCTTTGCTATGACGAAGCCAGGCCTTACAATAAAATCATGCTGACTTTTAAAAGCAGGGAGGGTAAACACATGTTATTGAGACTCTGTGACCTCAATGATAATGAACTTAGTGTTTAAATTTGCATACCTTAAGCTCATACTGTCTTCATGTAAAACTCCCATCTATTTTATAACTTTTTCTTGAATTTATTGGGCTGACACTGGCTAATAAAATTATATGGGTTTCAGGTGTGCAATTCTACAACCCATCATCTGTCTATTGTATTGTGTGTTCACCGCCCCAAGTCAAGTCTCTCTGTCAGCATTGATCCCCCTTCATCCTCTTCTACCTCCCCGACCCCCTTTCCCTCTGGGAATCACCACACTGTTGTCTGTGTCCAGGGGCTATTTGTTTCTCTTTGCTTAATCCCTTCACCTTTTCACCCAGCCCCCTGCCCTCTGACACCCAACATCCCTGCCCTCTGACAGCTGTCAGTCTGTTTTCTGTATCTATGAGTCTGTTTCTATTTTGATTGCTGGTATATTTTGTTCATTAAATTCAACATTCAACATGTAAGTGAAATTGTATGGTACTATTTTCGAAAGCATCTTTTTTCTTTGTTTCATCAAATCATGGTATTTCTATACTAAAAAAATGAGGTTGAATGAAATGTGGCCTAAATAACCTTCTTTAATTTCTGTATTTGTCCTAAATCAGCACACCAAAGGTCAGATTCAATATGTGGTTGGTGATGCATGAGCTTGCTAATTTATTTGTTGAGTGTTCATTCTGTACCACATAGCATTTATAACTACAGAATGTAGAGAGAATTTTCTGCTTTTCTCAAGTGTTCCCATTCTAAGAGTAACAAATTAGATAGATCTAGATCAGTCTTTTGTCCATTTTTGTGTTTTCTTCCTGCCTTTAGGAGAAGAACTATAGTTTCTGAAATGATGGGTACTTTGAGGGGAAGAATTATATGAAGAAGGAAGGAATGAAGTGATCGGTACAAACAGCAGGGTTTGGCTTGGTAGTGTGGCAATTCACTTCACAAGGAGACAGAAGGTGCCTCTCAATTTTATGTACAGTTCTTCCAGGAAAAGATACAGAGCCTTGGATTTTTTATTTTATCTTAGTCTGACATAGCAAAGCAAAAAAAAAAAATGTATTCACAGGACTACTTTGACAACATGCAAAGTGTTCATGGAGGTACATTTTTTTATGGTTTGATGGACTTGTGAGTCCATAAAAGGGCAAGATTACAAAAGGGCAAGGGCAAGATTATTTGCTCAAGTTTACAAATAAAAGTTTAAAATCATAAGGGTTAATCTCAGCAACAAGTGAGAAAAAGATGGAATTTGTCAAATGTCAGATGGGAATGACCCAAATTAATTGCTGACTACCCCAAAACATGTGTATATATTTTTAGCAATTAGTGGAGAGATCAATAGAAAACATATATATTTAATTAGCCATATGGTTTGTTTTACTAAATTGAAACTGAATGTCTCTCTCACTGCATTAGGCTTTTGGGACTTTACAAGTTCTATCTATATACATACTTATGTTTCATTCCTTTTGATTATTCAGAAAAGTGAGCAAGATTAGCATAATATCTAAATCATATTTGGCTACTTTGCTAGAAAAGTGATTTAAATATAGCACAGGTCGCCCTGGCTTGTGTGGTTCAATAGATTGAGCAGAGGCCTGTGAACCAAAGAGTTCAATTCCCAGTCTAGAGCACATGCCTGGGTTGCAAGCCAGGTCCCCAGTAGGGGGCGTGCAAGAGGCAACCACACATTGATGTCTCTCTCCCCCTCTTTCTCCCTCCCTTCCCCTCTGTCTAAAAATAAAATAAATAAAATCTTTAAATATAGCAGAGGTATTTTCATTATTTACACAGCAAGAAGTCTGGAAACTATTGGTTTCAAACTGTTTTAGTACTTTTACATACTGTAGGTAATATGTTAGAAACTGACGATTTCAATAATGGCAAATTCAAGCTCAGTGGTCAGATTCTATAGAGTTGACTTTCAGTTTAATCAAAAGCCTCAGGAATCTCTGACACTGTGTACATCTTTTCCCTGTGCCCAACAGAAGCAGCCATAACTGCAGCAACTATTTAATGAAGCCTTATAATAAAGAATGTATCTTTCTGTTCATGAAATATTTGTCTCCTCTGCTCTAAAAGGCTTCTTAGAAATGAGAAAGAGAACTTGCATTTTTTTCCGAACCAAGTCATCAGCCTTTTCTCTATCAAATGCCAGCCCAATGCCTTTCCCTTTGCTAGGGCTTCACATAGGTCTCCGGTGGGCAGACTCGTCAATACCAGCTTTGTCTCTATTACAGAAGTAAAGATGCTATGTTGGTGTAATTAGTTAGGTGGTCCTTCCTGTCAATCATTTTCTTCCTTTTCTTGATATCATATCCTTTTTCTCCTCTAGAAAAATTACCAATCATGATATACAGCCCTTCCCTTTTTAGGGGGTGATTGTGAAATGAAGTTTCTCAGGCAAGAAAACCCAAATACCACAACTCTCAGATTTCATTAATTACTTTTGTTTAGAAAAATAATTGATGATACCTTCTCTAGCAAATCAATAATGCTCAGTCAGGCGTTTATTTTCCAGGATGAAGGTGAAGTCTTGTAATTCAAAACAACAACGAGACCCAGGAGGATTGGACCAAGAGCTCACTGTTGACTCCAGGACAGTTTACTTGAACAGCTCTGCCTTGGATTAGTTCAAGAACCCATGGTGCCTTTTTTTCTAGCTTCTTCAACAACTATAATTAATCACAGAATTTTGGCATTAATCTTTGCACCAAGGCCATGAATACTTTCTGAATGAATGACGATTACTTTTTGTGTGTTAAGTCTTTCTGCCCTACGGCTATCAAAATTTCATAGTTGAGTTTCTCCACATTATTCAAAGCTTTCTTTCAACTGTGGCTAAAAGCAACATGACAGGACAAGATTCATTGTGTGGGTCGAGGAGTTAATCTGCATTCAAACATGTGGTGATTATAGCACTCTAACCTGCTAATCAAAGCTCTGGGCTTTTGGAGGAAGGGTCTCCGAAAGCTGTGGCTATAAGAAGGGTAGAAAAGACTGGCTTGATCAGAGCATTGGGGCCAGGCAGCTGTCCACTCACACAGACTTTGGGGACTAGGGTTAGCCTCTCACAGAGCACCTGGGTTTATGAAATGGACAAAAAGAGACAAGAAGTTAGTGTGCTATTTTTACTATTCTGGGGTTCTATCTCTAGATTACTGAAGGATCAAGGGGGTTTTCACCTCTTCCCATACTGATATCTAGAACTTACTACCCAGCTAGTGTGGGAATTGTCTGCTGATGAAGATTCAGCATTCTATATGTGGCTTTTAAATGTATTCTTTGTGGAAACTGGCTCTCTATTCTCCCATTTCATCTTCTTGAAATGGAAACCAGCTGAAACCCCCTCCTGACCTTAATCTCTTTGTGCATGGCAACAAACATCATAATTATTGCTCTTTCCACTTTTTTTGTTTTCTGTTCCCCATCTTCTATGAACCACTCCTGAATTCCTTTCTTCTTTTTTCTTCCTCCCTCCTTCCTCATCTCCCACCTCCCTGCCCTGCTCCATCATGCTCCCTGCCTGTTCTAGTCTTCAGCTGGCACTGGGACACCCTGCCTCCCCAGAGACTTCTCAACATAAAGAAGTAGAAGATAGAGGAGAAAGGGTAATATAGTCAAGCAATTTAGGGATTTTCTAGCTTTTGGAGAATGTTCAAAAGAAAGTTGCAAAGCCTATAGTAAAGGTTTAGAGAAAATAAGATAACCTTACTGATCTAGAGCTAATGGGGACTAAAGATTGTTTTATAATACACATTGAATTAAAGTGCCTGAGAGAAAAAACAGATTAGTTCCCAAGAGAATGATATGTTGGAATACATGGTCTAATTGACATAAATTCTATGTCGTTGTGATAAAAATATTTTGGTGAATAGGAAGAGGTGAAACCAGATCCAAACAAAATGTATCAATCATACATGAAAATAACTGGATCAAAGCCCGAGCAAAATAAACTCTCCATAGGAATACTTGGTCATTGTATTTTAACATCACTGATTTGGACAATTGTTTCAGTGCCTAATTAATATGATTTTGCAAGGATTTCTAGGGATATGTTGTTTATCTGACCATATGGATTATTCTCATTCATTATTTTTGTTGTTCATTCTCTTATGTGCCAGGTGCTTGGGACATAAGCATAGTTTAAAAATTAATTGACTACCTCCCTGTACCAAGCCCATATCAGATGCTTTATATTTGCTAATGTAGGATTACATTAGGATTTGCTAATCCTATCCTGAGACTTGAGTTGGATCATCCCCATTCTATAAAGGACAAAAATGAGGTTCAGGGTGGTGAAACAAGGCCACATACTGTTAAATATTAAGCCTGGATGTCAATTCAGGCCTGTCTTACTCTATTGATCAGGCATTTCACCAACTGTTTATGTTTACTGTAAGTCCCTGATCAAAAACCATGGTGACCTGCCAAGAAATTTGGGGTTTTTAACATCAAGTCCTGGCAGGCTCAAAGACACATGATATAAAAGGTAGGGAGTTGTAATTTTCAGGTCAAATGATGTAACAGGGTCAACAGATCATGAAATCTCTATTCACTGATCTTAAACTGAACCTTTTAAATGAAATGACATGACTAATTAGGATTGTCTTTCCTGGAACAAGGTAGAGAACAATGAAGGTTACTCAACTATTTAAGGATCAGCCTACTACCTTGATTTCCTTAACAGTTACAAGAAGCCTACTGCACACAGGGCGATGTGATAGACGATGGTGGTACAAAATAAAGAAGAAATGATCTCAGGCTTCGGGGTCTTTTTAGCCTCAGAGAAGGAGTGCAAATAAGTTTTATCAAATGTAAGTAATCATTGGTTTGAAGATACCACCAAGGAAAAAAGATGTCAAGTAAACTATGCCATGCCATCAACTGTAAGATTTGAATGTGCATATTAGACTCAAGTAGAGTAAGTGACATGCTACATGTAAATGCATTGGCAGTGCTGCTGATGAGGATGGGGAAAGAGGGGAATCAGAAAAATCTTTCCAAGGTGACCTTTGAATTGAATTTGTAAAGGTGAGTAGGGGGTGGTGTGGAAAAAAGGTACAAAGGATGCTCCGTAAATGAACTAGAATGAGTCTGAAAAAGCATGGCTGTCTAGCTGGAACACAGCCTGGGGTGCCCTGGGTGGTCAGTAGGGAGGGCGGCTGGAGCGTGGCTGGAGGACTGGGCAAGGGGGCTTTATGACTGGGAAGAGGTTGCAATATGACTCCTAAGGTTCTGGACAGAAGAAGGGGTCTTGAAAACATACTAAGGAGTCTGCTTCAGCCTATTATACGCAATAGGAAGCCATTGAAGAAATTCAAGCAGGAAGTCAAGTCTGTCTTGACATTTCTTTCTTCATCTCAGGCACATCCTTCCAGCCCTTCCAGTGAGGGGCTTCACAGACAGCTGCTTTCTACACCACACCACTGTCTCCTCAACCTTCGTGCAACCTGTTCTCCCTGTTGCACTTCCAGAGTCAGGAAGGTGTGATTGTCCTAATTTCTGGTTCAAAGATTGGCTGTAAGATTCCAGTAGTTTACATGCTTTCCCTCCTCTGAGCCATATTATCTTATTTATCTTTGTTCAGATCTTTGGTCTTGGAAACTTTGAAGTCCTGCTCATTTTATTTTCTTTAAAGGCCCCTATCAATGGTCCCTTCTCCTAGGCAATGTTTCCTGGTCTTCCCAAGGATACAGCAGCTCACCATCATTATTTGAACCCTATTTTACATTTTGAGTCTCTTCTTATTGACATTCTCTTGATTTATGTTATATTGTGGGGCATATTTTTGCTCTCAGACTGAGCTGTTTGAGTGTAAGGATGGGGTCTTAATGTCTTATTAATTCTGTATTAGCATCTATTCTGAGCTCGGGCTAATGGAGATGATATAACACATAATAAGACACAAAGCTGCCCTGAGTGAGGAACAACAGGAAGAATAATATGCCCGTATGTATGCTTCTCCAGCTTCCTGCGTGTCCCCCAATGGCCCTAGTCCCTAGTATTCACACCCTTGTATGGTGTGAATACAAGAATACAGTGTCCTCCCGCATTATACCAGGATTGATGTATGTGACCAGTAGAATGCAGCAAAAGTGATGGGTATGTCACTTCTGAAATTAGGTTGTAAAAGAATGTGACTACTAGCTTGGGCTCTCTCTTTCTTAGATCACTTGCTCTGGGGAAACCAGATGTCGTGTCATGAGAATATGCAAGCACCTGTACAGGTGCCTGTCACAAGAAGCACACACTAGCCTGACTGCAGCCAGGGACATGAGTTATCCTGTGTAGGGGTGTCCAACCCACAGCCCACATGCTGCATGCAGCCCAGGATGGTTATGAATGCGGCCCAACACAAAATCATAAATTTACTTAAAACATAATGAATTTTTTTGTTGATTATGTGTCTCAATGTACTGAATGTGTGGCCCAAGACAACTCTTCTTCCAGTGTGGCCCAGGATGCCAAAAGGTTGGACACCCCTGCTAGGTGAATCCGCCAGGAGCAGGTGGCTGCAGCCCTGGCCAACAGTTTGACTGCGATGTCAAGGGACACTTTGAGTCAGGACCACCCTGGTGGCACTGCTCCTGGTCCTTAATCCTTAGTCACTGGGAGTTGCTGGTTATTATTTTACCCTTCTAAACTTGGGGGCTTGTTACACGAACATACGTTTAGCAAATGTCATTCCAATTAAGTGGAGGTTGTAGGCAGACCGTAGAAAAAAGAGTGGAGTACTCAAGGTTAAAAAACACAGGAAATTACGATCAGATTTCTAATTTAAAGATATGCACATTGTAATTTTGCCTTAGCTCAATTTTAAGACAGCTCTGTGTCACAGCTCAGAGTTCGTATGCAGTCATTTATTGCCTAAATGCATAGTGATCTAACAAGTCCCCAAAAGAGACCAGAAGAAGAGAGGGCTGCTAGAAAGAGGGCTGAGCTGGATTTCTCCCTGTAAGAACTGAGTTTGGGCTCCAGCTTGGTCACTTACCATTTGTTATCAACAGGGAATCTATTTAATCTCTTTTAAATCACAGCTTCCACAACAGTCAAGGGGATATAATAATTCATGCTCTGCGTGTCTTGAGGATTTAATGAGTCAATGTGTGTAAAAGAACTTTGTAAACAGCAAGACAGATTCCAAATAGAAGGTGCTTTACAAACTGGGATGCTGATGTGTTGTTGGCTCAACAGTCCCCTTTTACTGAGTCAACTGGAAGATGCCTGTCTGACAGCACAGAGCTTCTCCTCTGGGGAGACATTCGGCCTGCTGGTGACTTGGGCGCCAGGCAAGTACGTGCCAATGAAGAACTTCCCTGGTTCATTCCAGGCTTTTCAGCCTCTGGCCCTCTGTAACAAACTTGATTTTCAGAGAAAGACACCATAAAGAGTTAAGAGCACACATTTTGGCCCTGGCCAGTGTGGCTCAATTAGTTGAAATATCAACCCATACACTGAAAGGCTGCTGGTTCGATTCCTGATCAGGGCACGTAAGTAGGTTGTAGGTTGGATCCCTGGTTAGGGCGGGTACATGAGGCAACCAAATGTTTCCCTCTCACATTGATGTTTCTCTCTCTCTCCCTCTCTCCCTCTCTCTCTCTCTCAAAACAATGAAAAAAATGTTCTCAGGCAAGGACTACTGTAAATAATGCTGTAGTCAACATGGGGGTACTTGAGATAGTGGTTTCATTTCCTTTGGATATGTACCTCCAGATGAAATTGCTGGATCATATAATAGTTGTATTTATTTATTTACTTTTTTATTTTAGAGAGAGAGTAGAAGCAGGGTGGGGGGGAGAGAGAGAGAGAGAGAGAGGAACATGGATTTGTTGTTCTGCTTATTTACGCATTCATTGCATTCATTGGTTGACTCTTGTATGTGCCCTGACCCAGCATCGAACCTGCAGTCTTGGTGTGTTGGGATGGCGCTCTAACCAACTGACCTACCTGTCCAGAGCCTGGTGGTCCTATTTCTAATTTTTTGAGGAACCTCCATACTGTGTTCCATAGTGGCTTCACCAATTTAGATTCCTGCCGATGGCACTTGCGCTCCCCCACACCTGTTATCTCTTGTCTTTTTCATAGGAGCCATTCTAACGTGTGGGAGAGGTTTTATTTCACTACAGTCTCGACTTGCATTTCCCTGATGACTGATTAGTGATGTTGAGCACGTTTCCATATATCTGTTGTCCATTCAAATCTATTCTTTGGGAAAATGTCTATTTAAGTCTTTTGCCCATCTTTAATTAGATTTTTTGTTTTTTGCTATTGAGTTGTGTGAGTTCCAAGTAGCTAGGGAAGTGCATGGCTCTGCCCTAAGCGCAGGGGGCAGGGAGGAGGGGGAGCAGGGCAGAGGGGGCAGACAGGAGAATCTGGGGACACAGCACAGCACCCACTGCCACCACCAGAATGTGCACATGGGTCTGCCCTTGAGACCTGCTGTGAAGGAAACACAGTGTTTTGTTTACTCAGACATTCCAACCAATAGTAATAAAAGTTTGATTATCAAGTTTCAAGTCATCAGAATACAACAGATATGCTAAAGTCAAGTTTATGTGAATTATAATTTTTTCTGGCTGACAGAGATGAAGGAAGAAATGATCCAAACCTCATGGAGTCTTAGGAACAATACTTATCAGCAGGGAGAAGCATGGAGGTACACACTAGTGGCTTCCTGCATGACAGATAAAAGAAAACTGCTAACTCTCACCAGCAGGGACGTTCCACCTGCGGCCTGCGGACAGCATGTGGCCCAGGATGGCTATGAATGTGGCCTAACACAAAATCGTAAATTAACTTAAAACCCCTTTTTTTTGCTCATCCGTTTTCATGACTATTTGCATATTTCATGGGTGGTCCAAGACAACTCTTCTTCTTCCATTGTGGCCCAGAGACGCCAAAAGGTTGGACACCCAGTTACAGTAATGCTTAAATATTTTATTTATTTACTTTTAATCTCACCCAAGAATATATATATTGATTTAAAAGAGAGAGGAAGGGGTCAGGGAGAGAGAGAGAAACATGGATGTGAGAGAGAAACATCAATTGGTTGCTTCCCATACACGCCCCAAGCAGGAATGAACCCTGCAACCTAGGTATGTGCCCTGACTGGGATTGAGCCAGCAGTCTTTTGGTACATGGTCGTCTTTTGGTGTTTGGCAGTCTTTTGGTGTTTGGGACCATACTCCAACCAAATGAACCACCCAGCCAGGGCTCACTGAAACATTTGATTTATTCTATCGTTGTGCCGGCCTCTGTGTCTTTTCTTGTCTCTCGGTTGCCATTGTTTCTCTGGCTCATCCAAGACTGGTCACGGGGGCCTCAGGGATGCAGGCATTTACATGGGGGCTCCTAGAGGAGTTCTTGGATGGGTGGGTGGGCCACGAGGACCACTGAAAAATTCCCTGAGCTGGAAGATCCCTTCTGCTTCTCTCTCAACACCTGCGCTACATTCCCCAGGATCTTTTTTCAAATGTACTTTTCAGTTAACAGTTGACATACAATACTGTAGTTGTTTCAGGTGTACAACATAGTGATTAGACATGCATATACCTTACAAAGTGATCATCTCATTTAGCCTAGCACCCATATGACACCATACATAGTTTATTACATTGTTATTAACCATATTCCCTAGGCTGGACCTTACATTCCCATGACTTTTTTTTTAAATGCCCACTTAAGGACATTTTTTCATTGTTTTTAGACAGAGAAGGGAGAGAGAGAAACACTGATGTGAGAGGGATACAGTGATGGGTTGCCTTCTTGTATGCACCCTGATAGGATCAAACCTGCAACCTGAGTATGTGCCCTGACTAGGAATTGAACCCGAGCCAGAGACCTTTCCAGTTCCAACCAACAGAGCCACACTGCCCAGGACCCTGTGACTATTTTTATAACTGGCCATTTATACTTCTTAACTCCTTTCACCTTTCTGCTGGTTCCCTTATCCTCAGGGCAGTGGTTTGGCTGGTGTATCAACAAAAGAACTACCTAGCCACCTTCTGCGTTCTCAGGAAACTCACACATTCTTTTGCAACAGAAGACAGAAAGCAGAACCCTTCACTGCTGCAGCCCCCACCTGGCTGGCTCTCTTTTCTCCCATTCTAGTGCACGTACGTAAGTCACCAAGTCTACTGCAAGGACAGTTCTGTGGCAAAGTGAAAATCTCACTCATACTGATTTGTGTCTACATGTGAATAATTACTGATTAATCGTGATACAGGTATGCAAAACAGAGGAGGAATTGGATAAATATTGATGGAGCAAAGGTTTAGCTGTTCAACAATGCTTTACCAACAAAATTAACTCTTTAAAAATATTTTCTCAAGTTAGAGTTAAAGCACTCTCTTCCATATTGTACTCTTTTCATTGAGGAACAACATCTGTTCCCCAACCCCTTTAAATGGCATATTATATACACCAAGACTGCAATTAAGGAACCCGCAGCCTTCTCCTCTTTTTGGGCCAATATCATTTCCATGATTCCTTCCTCTTAAGTCTGGGTTTCCAACTCTTTAATCATCTCTGCTCTCTTCTGGATCCAAATGTCCCACTTACTTTGAAAATGTGGAGACCCAAATGGAAATCTATCATAACAATGCTGTAAAAGTTTGGCAAATTTCAGGGGAAACCAACATCTGCTTGGTCCTTGCTCATTATCTTGCTGCCTTTTCATTAAGGAGTTCTCAGGAAAAGCTATAAAATTTATTTTTTAATTAATTCAACAATTTTCCTTCTACCGTAAGTCTTCTTGTTTGTATGCACACAATTTCTGTGTAAATATGGATTAACAAATGGAGAGCTGTGAACCTCACAAACATACCCCTTTACACAATACTTTAAAATATCCGCACGTACTTTTAGAATCTTAGTGCACAATACTAGTCTTTTTAACTTTTTAAAAAAATAATTGTTTTTGGCCCTGGCTGGTGTAGCTCAGTGGATTGAGCACAGGCCTGTGAAGCAAAGGGTCGCTGGTTCAATTCCCAGTCAGGGCACACGCCTGGGTTGCGGGCCAGTTCCCAGCAGGGGACGCATGAGAGGCAACCACACATTGATGTTTCTCTCCCACTCTTTCTCCTTCCCTCCCCCTCTCTCTAAAAATGAATAAATAAAATATTTAAAAAATAATAATGGTTTTTGTGTAGTAACACTGACATTGTTTTTGCATAGATTATTTTTCAGCATAAAAACATTTTATTGTCTTTATTTTAATATTTTCTATGCTTTTGATATAGACCTGATGACTAAGAATTAAAATAATAACTAATGTTACATAGCATTTAATATATGCCAGGCAAGTGTTTTAGATGTATTAACATATTAACATGTTTAATCTTCATAACAAGCCAATGAGCCAGGTACCATTGTCACTCCCATTTTTCAGATAAAGAAATTGGGAGACTTGCCCAAGGTAGCAGAGCAAATGAGGTTAGGAGCTGGGATTTGAATAGAAGCTTAGCCCTAGAGTCTATGTTTTTATCATAACATACTATTACATGTTTATAAATATAAAAAATGTGGACCAACTCTTTTGTAGAGGGTTTTGTTTTATTAGTGGTCATTCATATACATAAGCAGAAATTTTCTTTGTGTTTAAAGCTGATTTTCGTACTGTAGTTATTATGCTTGAGTACTGATGATGATTTGACTGAAGAAATGACTCCTGGTAGTTTCTTGGTTGGTTTCACTTTTTTGGTTTGAAAATGTGAATGCTGCAGTTGCCAAATGCGGGTGAATCTAATTTCCTTTTGGTCAAATACTGAGCTCATCTCAGCATCATGAATTGCATGTAACTTCCAGGCCCCCAGGAATGTGCCCGAACAGCTGTAATGTACATCTTGGGCTCCTCACAAAACAGAAGAACGCGTGATCTTCTTGCCCTGAGTACAATTCATTTCAGAGTCAGTTTCCCAGAAGAGATGGTGCTATTGTTGCCCCCCCGGTTTCCTTATGGGGCTTTCGGAAACTGTCCTGCCCTCTCAGAACTTTCAGGACCTTTCCAAGAGAACCGTCTGAACTATTACATTGGTGGCCATGTCTTGAGACCCCAGCAAACTTGTCCCCACTTCAGCCATTTGGCTTGTTCTTTATATGTTTCATTTAAACTTTGGGGAAAATAATTTCTTTGCAGAAGAAAAAGAATTGTATTCCAATTTATTCTATTTGAACTAATAAATGAAGATAGTATTCAAAGCAGCTTGAAAACCCAATCCCACAAGTAGGCCTTACACCTACTTCAACAGAGAAGTTTACCTGAGAAAACCCATGGGCCCATCCCCGAACACACCTTTGTCCTTGCCCTCTGTGCATAGGACAGGAAACAATATCTATAATCATGTGTAGATATTTTAAGGAAACTTTAGAAAATGCTCTTTAACCACATCCTAATGTTATAAAATGTTTTTATAACACCAATTTCTCTTAAAAATATGATATGCATGTAGTTTTATGGTAGGAACTGCATATATCAGGAAATACTTAAGCAACATATGTATTTCCTAGTGTGCCATAATTTTCAAAGGACTCTCAGCAAACTATCTGCAATGTTTATTTCTCAGGAAGTAGAATGGGGACTGTGGGGGACACAGATGGAGACTTTGACTTTTAATTTTACTCATTTTCTCCAATGTCTGGGTTTCTCTTTAAACGTTGTGCTTGTGTTTTGTTACAAACGGTTATCTGAACAGCAAGATTATGGGCCATTTTGTTTTCATACACTATTCTGTCTTAAACAGAAATATTTAAAAGTGCAAAGTGCTTCTTTGACTGTCTCTTGAAAGTTTTACCAGTCGATGTATTTAGATAGTTAGTTTGTCTTGGAAAGGGAAAGGTGCCTGTCTTTATCATTTGAGAATTTTAGATTTGAATAAGGAACTGAATTAAATCAAATTAAAGGGTTTGTTCGAGTTCACACAGTTAGTGAGTGGCAAAACTGGACTTAGAATCCAGGTCCCCTAACTCTAGCCAGAACTTCTCCTATGAAACCTTCCCTAAGTATTAATTATTTATAGTTTCAAAACAGCATTATAATTTGCAACTGTAAAAATTTACAAGTATATTTAATTCATCTAATTGTACCATAAACCCATGCTTTAGAAGAGGTATCAATACATGCAAAGGATAAATAAGATTTATAGGTCAGTGAATGGCAGCCAGGTGAAGTAAAGTGTAAGTGCTGGAAGATATACTCAGTTTAAAAATGAAATGGTGCTTACTTGGGGTAAAACTCACTGCTGAGGGATGAAGGATTCTAGGTGAAAATTATGATTTCATGTAACGATTTATATGCTGTTATTCTTCTGTTGGGATTGCAACGGGACCTAATTAGACCTCATGAAAACTATTTCTAAATGTCTTCCTATTTTAATAAAAGTTTGGTTGAGTGGAGCCACATATAGTCATTCCTATAAAAGCCTTATATGCTGTATGTTTCACTCAAGGATCTTTGCAGTCATGAAAAGGGAAAAAAAACACCTAGGTAACTTTAAGCCAGAAAGTAGTAAAAAGCATGAAACGTTATCAGCCTTGATACTGAAACCTAATTCAGAGGTTGATCTATTTAATAACACACCTTAGTAAAAGAGAATGTGAAATCACTGCTTTCTCCTAATGGAATCGGAGTCTTAGTATTTCCCTTACTATTTATAAAAAAAGCTGAGCTCAGCTCTTGGAATCAGTGAAGGGAGATGTAGGATGCTTGGCGCATCCTCTCTCTTGGCGCAGCGTATGGAAACACATGTGCTCTGCTCCTTGGACTGCTGACCTCTACCCAGTGGGGAAGCGTTGTCACGGAGAGATAGTGTCTTTCCATGCAGACACCCACGCGGTGGACTTAGCCACATCCACGCAGTAATGGAGCAGGGAGGCAGAGCCCAGTATTTGCTGAATACATTAATCAATAGCTGTTTCAACTTTTCCCTCTCCCCTCGAAAAGCACAGGTTAAGTTTGAGAAATCTTGAGAAAATTCATTTTAATGTTTGCTCAGTCTACTACCTTGAACTGGGAATATGTAAAGAAAAATAGATCCTGTATAATTTTAGACCGAATTTTTGGAGGAAAAAAAATAATATAAAAGAGAAAGTGCTACCTATTTGTAGCTGCCTGAAAGTGGAATTTCGTGATAAAATAAATTCTCATTATTTCACCATTACCTTCTTCTTGGAAAAGATTATCATTGCTAGTAACCCTTCTTTGCCTTTTTTCCATTTAATATGCTCTAATAGGATGATAAATTATATAATTTTTATTTTTATTTTTTATAAGTGTACACCGAGGCTTTGAAAAATTAAGTACCTGGCCACACAAAGAAGTCACTGGGTCGAGGGCGGGGCTGGCATAAAGGGCTGGAAGAAGAACCTGGATAGATACGGAGGTGCTGAATCAGTGGACTGAGAAGTTACTGGCACGGAGCAAGGAGACAGGAAATAGAAAGAAGGCTGACTTACCAGGAAGTGGAATTAGCACAAAAGGTCAATGTCCTCTCACGGATAATGGGAAACTCACAAGTCGTATCCCTGACACAATAAAAACAAAGCCTAGACGCTTTGATAAAAACATAACATGCCCAGGGTACTACTTTTTTAGAAAAGCCATGGAGTAAGATTTAAATATGGGAAAAACATTTTTAAAACTGGGTCCCTATTGGGGTAGAAAGAATTTCCAGGCAAGTTAAAGATTACTTCTCTACTCTTTGTCACATCTGGGTACCACTACAAATAAAATGAGAAATATTCTAGTAATTTTCATTTCAAAACAAACAAAGGAAGATGAGAGAGAACTGTGTGAAAATGATAAAGTCAAATGCATTGTAGCAGTGAAATATCATTGCTGTCATTTAAACTAAGAAACAGCTATTCCAGCATTGCTACCGGAGGCTCCACTTATTACAGCTCAGTGTTGGGATGCTGGAGACGGTGGAGGAGGAGGAGAGCCAAACATAAAAATCTTTAGGAGGACTCGGGGAAACCATTAAAATTCATTGGTTCAAGCAGTTCATTAAAACATTTTCCAGCCCACTTACTGATGCTGTGGAAAAATTTGGGAACTCACATTTCTCACTCTTGGATGTGGAACGTTTAAATTACAAGAAGATGGAAAGGAAGGAAATGGCCAAAGGAAGGAAAACCATGATTGAGCAGCAGGGGCTAATTGGAACATAGTGGTGGTTTTCAATTTAAGAAAGCGCAGAGAACATCAGGCCGAAGGACGTGGATGATATAAAACTGCAATTCATTTATGTTCCAAAAGAGGAAGAAAAGAGAATTTTCTCAAATAAAGTTTATAAAAATAAAAAGGAACAGTCACTGTCTGGACTGTACTTCACTTATTTATTCATTGTTACAATAAAAACTTAGTGAGTAGGCTCTCTACGTCATACATGTGCTATAAGAAGACATGATAAAGTCACTTGACCATTCTGAACGTGTGGATATCAGATGAAGTGGGAGCTATCCTTTAGACGTTAGAGTTGCTACCATTTATTGCTCTCCACGTTCTAGACAGCGGTGTCACACCTGTGGCCCACGGACTGCAAGCGTCCCAGGTGGCTATGAATGCAGCCCAACACAAAATCACAACTTTACTTGAAACATGATGGGATTGTTTTTGATTATATGTCATAATGTATTTAACGTGTGGCCCAAAACAACTCTTCTTCTTCCAGTGTGG
>PVKM010027983.1:0-18511 GCA_004027735.1 Carollia perspicillata
TACCTAATTAGTCTAGAATCTGGGAATGGGTATTTTAGGTTAGATCAGGAATGTTGAATTAAATCAGAGCCAGAAATGTAGTCTCTAAGTTCTCTACTGGAAACTATAAAATCTGCACAAGTGTTTAGATTGGAATTGACAGGAACTGGTAGGCCAGGCTGCGAACTGCTGGAGCCAGAGAGTCAAGGAAATACTCTGTCCCTGGTATTTCCAACAGGGGTACAGCTGCCCAACTGTCACCTTGAGTGCACCTGGGCGCATTCAGAGCCTGACACTGAGCTCTGCCCTCATGACCCCTGCCGACTAATCAACCAAAATATAACCAGATCTAGAGAGCCTACTTCACAGTTTGGGTATCTGCCCAGAACGGCAAGTGTACTCCGGTCAGGTGGGAGAGCTGAGCCAGGTGCCAGGGCCAGCATTAACATGTGACTGACATCTGGGCTATGGATTCTCTCTTCTCACAGCTTGAGGTCATACACAGGCAGTGTGTAGGGGCGGAATATTCGATCTGTGCATACACAGGCAGGGGGTTTTGGTTTAAATAAAATCTAACTAAAACACCAGTCAGAAAAACAATGCATAATTATTTTTTCCCCTGCATATTTTTTCTACCTTGGATATAGCCTTAAATACACATTGGGCACAATAAGAGTAAGGTATCAGTTTCATTTTTGGAAGGTGTAAATTTTCCACTTAAAACAATCCACTTATTATATTGTGGGATTAACTCTGCAACTACATTTGTAAATTAAATGCAATGGAATGATTATATTCATGTGACTATATAACCCTATTTAAGAAATTATCAAAAAGTAAATCATCACCAGTTTAACAGGCTCTCATCATGGCTGTTTGGAGGGGATTTTTTTTGTCACACTATCAATAACATAGTACACGAATGTTTCACTTAAATAAACCCTGTTGCCCTGGCCAGGATGCTAAATTGGTTATAGCGTTGTCCTGACAGGCCAAGGTTGCAGGTTTGATCCTGAGTCAGGGCACATACAAAAACCAACCAATGAGCGCATAAGTAAGTAGAACGACAAATCGATGTTTCTCTCTTTGTGTCCCTTTCCCTTGCTCTTTCTCTACAAATCAAAAAACAAAACAAAATAAAACCCTGACAAGTGTTCATTTAAAAAAAAAAAGAGCCATGCATGTGAATGCTAGATGTTTCTGGCAATGGAAAATAAAAAATTTATTTCCATAAAGCTAATTACTGTATGTAAGACATGCCTAGGTTTTAGAGGAGGAAAGTAGAAAAAAAATTTTTGAAGCAAAAAATGTGGTAAAATATTTAATAACATAAATAACATAATAGCTCACCAACATAAATGTAAACAGAACTCAACAGCAGCATTAACAACCATTATTCCTCCCAAATGGCTGGGGGGGTACATCTTATAGTCTGAAAAATATGGTAATTCTTTTCTAATATTCTTAATTGAAACATTTAAATAGTATTTTTGCTAGGTGAACCTGAGCAATTTAATATACTGAGTAATGTCTAATTCAGCAATTTTCTTCTTTTTTTTTAGAATTTGTGTTTTTTAAAAAACGATTTTATTTACTTATTTTTAGAGAAAGGGAGGGAGAGAAACATCAATGTGTGCTTGCAACCGGGGACCTGGCCCACAATCCAAGCATGTGCCCTGACTGGGAATTGAACTGGCAACCCTTTGGTTCACAGCTGGTAGAATTTGTTTATTGATTTTGAGAGAGAGAGAGGAAGGGGGAAAAGAGTGAAAGACAGCAGTGAAAGAAAGGGAGAGAGAGAAACATCAATTTGTTGTTCCACTTAATCTGTACACCCATTTGTTGATTTTTGTATGTGCCCTGACCCAAGATCAAAGCCAAAACCTTGGAGCATCAGGACAACACTCTAACAAACTGAGCCACCTGGCCAGGGCTCAGCAATTTTCAACCTTTTTTATCTCATGGCACACATAAACTCATTACTAAAGTCCTGTGGCGTGCCCCAAAATATGTTTTTTGCTGATCTGACAAAAAATAGCTATAATTTTGATTCATTCATACTGGATGGCTATTGTATGTTGGCTGTTGTCATTTTTTTTATTTGACAATCTAAGGGAAAACAGGCCCCTGACTAAACAGGTACTGAGTATTTTAAAAATTCTGCGCACACTGGTTGAAAATCGCTGGTCTAATTTAATACTTAACATCTTCTTGTTTATTCATAGACTTAAAAAGGTTTGTTGCCACTTTTTTTAGAGAATAATACTAAATTTCCAGATATTTCAGCTTAGTTTAGTTTCTCCCAACTAAATTCTTTTGCTACTTTCATGAATTTATGAGTTAAAAGAATCCTGTGGGTTTTTTTTTTAAAGAAAAAATAATTTCATTTTAGGAGTCACACAAAATATTTTCCATTCTGTCCCTATTCCTTCAGAAGACTGCAAAAACCTAGAAACTATGATAATACATTCAAATCTAAAGATTTAGCCCTTTTAGAATATTTTGCCCCAAAAGTTTCTCTTTGTTGTCAATTCTTTTTGCTTGCTCTCATGTTCAAATTCTTCCTCTGTTCTACAAGACACAGCCTGTCTTTTACAATGAATGGTAATTCAGTAACTTCTTTAAATTTAAAAAGTCTTTTAATGATACAAGCCTAGAGAAAATACACAGGGCTAATAAGGGCTATCAACTTTTATTTCTATTTTGACCATCTTCCCGTTAGAAAAGACTGCTTTTCTCTGCTTTTCAAAAAAGTACCTGAAAATTCTAGGATTCTTTGCAAGATTTCTAAGGGCCTAACAGATCTTTGGTTTGACAGTCCATTTACAATTTTTGTGCTACTCAAAATGAAAGCGCTGTCATTTCATGTTTTATATTTAAATTTCTTATAAATGTGTAGATGATGAGGAAGTTATGTCTTGGAACTCTGGTTTACTGTTTTGTGGTTTTTTTTTTTTTTTGATAATTAAAGCAGTCCAAATAAAAGTTCTACATAAAACTGTACAGGTGAGTACATCACCTTCGTATGTAGTACCCATGGTGAAATAAATGTGAGGTGTTTACTGCTGATATAAAAATTAAGGCAGAAAAAAGCAAAATGCATTTGAATAGTTACTGTTTACTCTAGAAACAAACCAGTGAACAGTATTGGAATTTTTCAAAATGGAACTTGGTAATTCCTTATACATAAATAACTGGCTGTGAATTTAAGATATTGCTGCAGAGAGTTCAAATGAGAGACGATCTCTCTTCGCTTTTCCCCCAATTTTGCCTGAGAATTGAAAACAGTTTTACAATGAACATAGGGTGTATGTATCTTTTCAAATCAGTATTTTCATTTTCCTTGAATGCCCAGAAGTGAAATTGCTGAGTCATATGGTATAACTATTTTTAGAGTAATCTCCATACTGTTTTCCATGGGGGCTACATCAGTTTGCATTCCCACCAAGAGTGCACAAAGGTTCCACTTTCTTCACATCCCCACCAACATGTCATCAGTATACTTTATGATAACAGCCATTCCGAGTGGTGTGAGGTGGTATCTCGTGATGATCTTGATTTGCAGCAACCTAGGTTCCATTGATAGATAAGTGGATAAATAAAATGTATGTGTGCATAAATGAAATATTATGCAGCAATAAAAAAGAATGTGATCTTGTCATTTGTGACAACATGAATGGATTTAGAGGGTATTATGCTAAGTGAAATAAGTCAGGGGGAGAAAGAAAAATACTCTATGGTTTTGCTCATATGTAAAGTCTAAAAAAAACAAACCAGACAAAACTAGACTTATAGAAACAGAGACTAAAGTGATTTTTACCAGAAGGGGAAGGGTAGGGGAATGGATAAAAAGGTAAAGAAAATACAATCAATATTACTGCAATAAACTTACACAGTGGCAGATGATTATTGGAATTAGTGGGGTGACCACACTGTAAGGTATAAAAATGCTGAATATTGTACATCTGAACTAATGTGATCAGTATAAGATTGTATATCAGCCATATGTAAATAAAATAAAAAGAACAAAAACGCTTTATACTATAATACGATTGTGTCACCTCTATTTGGCAATATAGATTCATGATGCTCTGCTTATAATAGCAGTACCAGTATGCTCCTTACCAAATCTGAATTGAATACATAAAGCACAATAATTCTGGCTGTGAAACTTTAAGCAATTATTTGTTAGAGAAGGTTTTGCAGGTGACTGAGATTTTCTTCATGACATCTTTGAGTAGCTAACAATATTTTAAGATATTTTAAAAGTATTTTCCAGAAAACCATGGAGAGTTATTCTGGATAAGAAATCCATATATTGATTCCCTCTAAATATTCCTGCTTTTAAATTGCATATGTGAGATAGTTTTAGTGAAACAACTTTTAAGCAAACATTTCTTTTTTGAGCCACAACTGCAGCTTGTGTAGAATGTTATTAAATACTGCTATACTTGTGAGTCAAAACTTCTTGATGCAGTGCAAATAAAACAAAATAGAGAAATAAAGTGGACACTGTGATGGTTATAGCATTACAACTGTCGCCCACAACTTTCTGAGACACTTTCACTTTCCTACTGAATGAGTTTCAAGGGTGCATCTTGTAGATATAACATACAGATAGTCAGAAATCGTTGATAAAAACCACTTTTCTTGTGGAACATCTTTTTTTTTAAAATTCTCACCCAAGGATATATTTAGTGATTTCAGAGAGAGAGGAAAGGGGAGAGGGAGAGAGGAGGAGGGAAGAAGACAGAGAGATCAATCAATATGTTAGTTCCCATTTGTGCCCTGACCTGATATTGAACCTGAAATCTTTTGATGTACGGAGGATGCTCCAACCAACTGACCCACCAAGCCAGGGTGTGGAACATCTTTTAATACATCTTAGAACACTTGTCTTCTATACAGTGTAGTTTAGAAAATGCTCTCATATTTTCAGGATAAGAACACTTAAACAGTTAAAAACAGAGGTCAGTCTGCAGAGAGGAAGTTTAATGAGCAGGATTAGTGAGTGTTTATTGGAGCCTAGGCCCCAGTGAGCCAGAGTATTCAGCTCCTGTCCAAAGAGCTCTGGAACTCACTCTGCAACCTTAAACTGGTTACTTAACTTTTCTGTAAACCTTAGTTTTCTCATCTATAAAGTGGTAATGATACCCATCTTGCTGTGTTGGGAGAATAAATACCATAATTATGGGTAAAGGTTTCTGTCACAGTATTATATTAAGTTATTATTTTATCAACCAACACTTATCTCAGATTCTTATGATTTTCTCTCCCAAGCTCTTCCAAGTTCTTTATCCACATTTCAGACATTCTCCCCCTAACTAATCCTAAATTGAACACTGTGCTAAATTAAAGCATGTAAAATTTCTGATATTCAACTGTTTTTGACCTAGAGAAACTGCAATTTCATATAACCTTACATAATAAATTTTATAACCACATCCCCACCCTATTTTAAAATTAAAAACAGCTAAAATTTTCATTTTTTTCTAGAGAACACTCACTTTTAGATTGTTCTCATAAATATGCCATATGTTAATTTTTTCCCCCTGAGAATAGTAGCCTACAACTATAACAAGGCACTTAGGTCCAATCTATAATGGTAGATTCAGTACTTCCAAAAAATTTATTGAGAAAATTTGTACTTTCAGTAAAAATAAAAATATTTAATAATTTCTACCCTATTTCCACTTGGCATTTACGTTTGAAAAGTATTATAATATTTTGTGATATTATATTTTCCAGGTTGAACACATAAAACACAGACAAATCTAGTGTGCCCATGACATAAGAATTATTCATTAATATGAAATTTTAAATCAAAATATCCAAAGCAATCTGTTACGCCACTTTTGTTTTTAAAAGTTTCATGTGAGCAATTCTTAGATGAAATTTCATAGTTCTGACCCTGCCTGTTTCCTGTGAACACCTGAACGAGCAATGACGCACGAGCATCCTAGTGTAATAGACAGACGCACAGCAGAGTGGATGGCCACGGCGGGAGAGCACTGGACTGAGAGCCCCGGGGCTGGATTCCAGGGCAGCCCTGTCTGTCACGCCTCTCCAGGCCGCCTGTGGGTACATTGCCAAGCTGCTCTGAGACTGAACTAACCGGCTTTCCTAAGCCTTAGCCAGCTTTAAAATACTATTGATTCTGCCCCAGAATTTAAGATAGCTTAGTGGACACTGAAGCAACTTACTTCTAGGGATGCACTTAGGGATGCTTTAGGTTAATGACCATGCTCACATGAGCAATTTCACTGTCTCACTACCCCTGTTCAATAGAAAGCCACCTGATAACAGGAAAGCTCAGGGGGTTAACATATTTTTCTACTCTGAATATCATTCAGGAGAAACTAAGATAGATGTAGGCATTACACATGGGATTATGTCATCTCGCTCAGTGAACACAGTTTCCTTTCTCTGGCTTTCAAAATTATAGACCTGGTTTTGTATCAGCCATTCACAGCACTTCCCATTGAGAGCTGGGATTGAGCTTCCCAGGAGGTAACCATGGGAACCACCCACTGTTTGTAAACTGCAAGGATCTAGATAAAACATATGTCTCACCACCTTCTGAATGATAGACGAGCAATACACTGGGTTACCCTTTGGGGCGAGGAAAAACAAAATGCTCTAACTATAAAACTCCACTTCCTTCACAAAATTTAAAATGTCTTTTCATCTAAACTTGCACAAGTAAACTCTAAGAATATTATTTTTAAAAAACAATTACCAAAAGATGTGAAGTTCTAGGCTGTGAAAGAAAATACTCTTCAAACAAATTAATTTTCACAGATAACAGCGCAGTGATTGCCGGGGGTGGGGGTGGGGGTGGGTGGAGGTGGAAGAGGATATGAGGAGGATAGACAGTAAAGGAAAAAATATAATAAAAATGAAAAAAATATTAATTTTCTAATAGGGCAATCCATTGAAAGCTTTGGCTACACCTTGTTCAATGAATCCTGATGCACTTGTTAGTGTAAGTTTTCTTCCTCTACTTTTCTACATTTTCTCAATTTTCTAACATACTGACACTACTTTCATAAACAATAAAATGAAGAAATTTTAAAAACTGAGGAAACTGAGGCTAGTAATAATTTGTTTTAAAAAGTTATCATCAACTCTGATAAAGTCATCAGTCCCTGAAAACTTCTTAAATTACACAATTTATAAACTCATAAAAACTGAATTTGATGAAGCTTTATAACTTTGAAGCCGTGACATTTGCTCTTTAGATTTCTGTTGCGTAAGAGCTAGTGTACAAAACCCAGCTAGTATGCCAAAATCTATTGGTAACCATGTGCATTCAGTTACCAAGACCTTAGTTTTTAAGGTGATAATGATGATTAAGAAAAATTAACTCTCTTCAACCATTATTAATCCCGACAGTAAAAACAAGTATCTATTTATTCTCAGGAACAATAATCTTTAAATGGTACTTAACTTTTAATGGTATAAAGTTTATACCTATTAGTCTGTCTATAGACTAGTAGCCTATATACTATTAGTCTATAAAAAAATCAAATTACTCAGATTTTAGTTTCTTCTGTGATTACAAAGTGAGGCCTGTGCATGTGCGTGAGTGACTGAATGGTATAAGAAATGGCTTCTACATTAACCTGTATACTTACACATTTTAGAAACTATACTACAGCTACTACTGCTGCTTCTACTATTATTAATACGATTTGCTAAGAGCTTACCACATATCAAGTTCATAATACTCCATCCCCATTCAACCAGTTGTAACAGCGCAGGCACGCCTCATTTTACTGGCCTTCGCTTTGTTGCACTTCACAGATGTTGTATTTTTCGCATATTGAAGGCAAGACCCTTCACCAGCAAGAACACTAACTAAGTCTGGCTATTTGCGACACTCTTGTGGTGGTCTGGGGCCAAAGCCACAACAGCTCCAAGGTCTGCCTGCACTGTTGTGGCACAGTGGCTTTAATTGGTGAGTTCTTCCTTTTCTATATTCTCAATCCTATGCAGAAGATCAGAGAAAGTATCATACCTAGAAGGTTTAAGTAATTTTCCTGAGGCCAAGCTATGGATTAGATTAAGTGATGGAACCAAGGCTTACGATTCAAGGCGTCCAACTTGCAGCTCCAAAATCTTTCTCCTAAAACACACGTTTCTGCAACTGCCCTCGCCTGCACATGCCTGATCTTCTGTATACACGTGCTAAAGAACATTTAAAGAAACTAATTTTATTTTGCTTATCTTTCAGTTTTGCTGAATAATCCTGAAGATCACTTCAGAGTCTGTGATTTATAGTAGTTATTTTAGAGCACTTACGCAAACTAGAATGTCCTAAGTGATTTTGATGCTTGGTATATTATATTGTCCGTTTACTTATAGTAATTAATATTACATGAGGTTAGAATGTGTGGTGATTGACTTGATCCTGGAACCAAATGACCAGGGCTCAGATCCCACCTCTGCCACCAACTAGCTAAGAAGCCTTAAGAAAGTTCCTTCACCTCTCTACGGCTCAGTTTCCTCGTCTAAACAGCGGATATAATAATAGAATGTGCCTCAAGACAGAAGTTACAAGTGCCCACAACACTCACACGAGGTGCAGGTAGTGATATTCACACTGTAACCCCTTTCCTGTCTTAGTCCGGCAGCCACACAGAGCAAAGCGTTGTTTGTGCTTTTTACTCTCCTCCAACCAACAGGGTTTTAATCATTCATTTCTTCTATTGCTTCAACTAGTTTCTGAGGTGAAGAACTCACAATTCTCTACACAGTGAATTATATTCTCAAAACTCACAATGTTGTAATTTTTTATAAATTATTTCAAAAGTGATATAGTACAAGTCAGAATGATGCCTCACCAAAAGCATTTTATGAGTTTATTGACTGATGTTGGAATTTAGTTTCTGTGTAACCTTTTGGCTATTTTACTTCTTCAAATGAATTTCAAATTATTGGCTATGTATGAATCAAGTTATAGATGCTATCAACTAGACATCTTATTTAAAAATACATCAGACAAGCATTCTAGATTCAGAATGACATGTTGCGAAGACAAGATCTCTGTGTTCCATAAATACAAACTATTTGCTCATAGGCATTTTAGTTTACAAAGGAAATTTTACATTGGAGGTTAGCCTAGCCTTTCTGTATGAAAATTCAGGTCTCAATCTGTGGTAACTATAGAGGCGGCCCACATGCCTCCTTTCCTCTTAGGAGCTCCAGCTCAAAGCTTAGAATGAAGGGTCCCTTGGGCCACATAAAGCATCATCTCGGGGAGCAGGCATCAGGGAACTGAGCATCAGCACCCCCCAACATCAAGAGCACCTCCATTTGGCAGTGGAAGGCGTATGAAAGCCAGGGCGGGGTGGCCACATTGTTAGCATAAACAGGTTGCAAATCTATCCCACTTGAAAGAGAATTTTTAACTTAAATAGACAGGTGTGTGTGTGTGTGTATCTCTCACACACACACTCTCTCTCTCTCTGAAACTCTGTCTTCCTGATCCTATTACTCGTGATATAAAATGGAATATGCATATTTAGTCTTGTAGGCTGGGAAAATTCTTGTAGCTCCAGGAAATGAAGCAAGACTTTCAAGGTGGGTCCTTTCCCAGGAGTGATACGAACTGGGGAGCCCCTCTGTGGTGGAGTCCTTTACCAGTTACTGCTGACTTTGCCCACCTGCTCTGGCAGTGGCGAAGGGAACCTTCTAGGGCATGGCTTATTTATTCTATTTTCCGGATCTACATAAGTTAAGCATTTCAAAATGGCATTAGTTTCGAAGGCATGTTGATTGTATATTTATGAGATAAATATTAGTTTAAAGTATGCAGAGTGGGGCAAAAGTAGGTTTACAGTTGTTCATATAGAAAAAATGCAATAACCATTAAATAGTAATAACAATGCAAGAATGAACTGTGTCGTGTACTCACACTGCAAACCTACTCTTGCCCCACCCTGCGTATGTTATACTGATGTGTGTGTGCGTGCACGTTTGACACAGACATTCTGCTTCAGTATGTTAAAGCAGAAATAAATAAAAAAAGAGAAACAAACGGCAGATTCTCTGTCCCTCAGTCACAGATCAAACCTCACTTTCTGAAAATCAAATCAATTCCTTATAAACACAGAAGGACTTGGAGATAGTTCTATTAACATGAATAAAGTATTTTTTAAAAAGGGCCACAAGATGAGCATTTAATTAACACATACACATATATTTTCTCCAAGCTATTGAAATATAGTCTTTAATTCTCTATTTAAAAAAAAAAACAACAACAAACCCTGATTATAAGCTTTAAAAGCATTTGAAGATGTGAAAGACCGTCTGCATTTCAGCCTACTTCAAAGCCAGTAAAGAAATCATTTCTTCTTCTTCCAAGTCAGAGTGTGTTTAGGAGCAGGATGTCTGATAGAAGTGGTATTGCCAATCTAACCAATTTTAAAATATAAAGTGCTTCTAGCAATATTTGGATACATATAATTTGACAAAAGTTTTATAAACCTAAGCTTTGGAAAATAGAAAATATAAGCTCCAACAAAAAAAGCATAATTTGCAATTGAAAGAAAATAATATTTTGTAGAAAAAAATTGTCCTTCCAAAAAGAGACAAAAATGACTAACTTTTATTTCCCAAGAGAATTATGCCACTTTTATACAACAAAATTACAGTCACCACAAATTGCTTTCAACAATTCCATTGCTTCTTCATTTGACCACTTGAAAATCAGAATTCTTTCAGATTATAAATATAACTTTTTATGACTCTGTTATTACGTACTGTGAACGGGGAAAGGGGGCCGATCCTGTGGCCGTGGCGTCGGATGGCCTCTCTGATGTGGCAGGGCTGGATGGCATCGCCGTGAGCCTCCACACCACAGGCCGCAGCGCTCTGCGACAGAAAAACACACAGACTGTTACTAAATCAAAAACACACAGCGGCAGCGTACGAAATACGAAAATAAACTTTTATAAGAATGGACGGTTTTTCCTTTAGGATGCACAGCACTGCTGCCGTATATACTACATCTAAAAAGAAATCCATGAACAGATCGAAGATGACTTTTATGTCACTCCCTCCTCGCAGACCTACCAACAGCAATTTTTATGCTCACTGTGTCCCACCGAGGCTCACCTAGAGGCTCAGGAGAATACAGCAGCTTGCATGCGCATGGAGTGTCAGGGGCTTGCTGGGAGAGCCACAGGGGTTATTTTTTTTTTAATCAATATGTATTATTATAAGTGTTTCTTTGGAGCTTGCTGGACATACTTCTGACATAACTCAAGGATCATCAGTTTTAAAAAGAAAAATGTAAAATTGCTATACATTTATTTATAATAGGGGGGATGGTGGTCATAAAAGATCATTTCAACATGGTGCTAATTTCTAGGCGTCCTCAGGACAAAACTGAAATAAAATAAAGACTTTCTATTTTAATCTGCTTCATCTGTGAAAGGTAGGTTTTAGAGTACAGAAAGATATAAGAAAGAAAAATTACTTGTAATGAGAGTATGGATACTAACTCAAGAAATGTATATAACACAATTAAAAAATGTTTTTTAAAAGCACCATAGGAGCGCTGCAGACTCCTGGTTCAGTTGCAGGCTCCAGCTTCCCAACTACCTGGGTCCATGTCCTGTCACTTACCCACTCTTTCAAGTCATGTAATATCTCTGCGCTTCAGTTTCCTCATCTGTGAAACTGAGGTAATAATTATAATCGCAGGGGATACCAGATGTCAGATTAACAATGTTAAAGAATTAAGAGAAAGAAATAGTAGCTTTTATATTACTATAACTGTGGTCTAGAGGTCATTCATAGTCACGTAATGAAGATTATTTGTTTTCCTGATAATTACTACAGTTACCACTCTCATAATTCCTTGTAGGGGGATAGTTAATACAACCTCTATGGGTAGCAATTTGGCAAAATCTTAGCAAAATGAGAAAGCACAATCATTTTTGATCCAGTAATTCACATATAAGAATTTATCCTACGGGTATGTTACACAGGTATAAAATTATATAAGTGTGTGTGTGTATATATATTCACTGGATTGAACTAAATCTTCTTAATGAGAGAACAATGAAATAAGTTATAATACATCTATTCAATGTAACAGAAACCACCAAAAAGGAAGACACAGTTGCGTGCATCCTCCTACTGAGCTCCATGTATCCTTTCTCTAACATGCGTATTGTGTGAAATAACAGAAGGTGCACAGCAGGGAGGCACTCTGTTACCACTCGTTAGAAAAGGGCGGGGGGCGGGGCTGAATGTTACATCCTTATCTGAACGTAAGAGTATTTCTGCAAGGGCACACCAAAACTCAGGGACCGCACTTAACTCTTGGGGCATAAATAGGTGGCTGGAGAACAGGGGCTTAGAAGAGACACTTTTCACTGTATATTCTGTACTTTTAAAATACACTTTTTCTTGTTTGCACCTTGTGCACACTTTTCCTATCACAAACTAGTAAAATAATTTTAAAATTCTTACAAAACAAGAGCATCTGCTAATTATCCAAGCTGAACCTAAAATAAGACTTAAAATTTCAAACAAAATACATCTTATTTTTACTATTTTAACAAGATGTGAAATAAGCCAAATACAGATTTACTCTAGGGTATCTTTCTCAATTTCATTCCAACAATACCCTAGATAACATACCTGCCATGCCCACGATAACACGGATTCGGTTATATAACAACATAGGTCAAACCCGTGCTTTGGCACTGATATAAAAGTGCACAGGGTTTTTTCTTGATTCTGATTCCCCATTCTTTGTTTCAGCTGGAATGTCCTAGAATAAATGCAATCATCAGGTGCCTGACTAAGGTAAAGGCACTTCTGTGAACCCATGTGGCTCCAAAATGTGGGTATGACTAATGTATCTTTGTACATTAGACTCGTTAGCCTGCCGGGTGTAACAAATGCTTATGAAGGAAGTTGAGGCATTCCATCCACGTGCAGAAATGAACGTAAGTAGTTAGCTATATTTGGAACCTGAAGGAAGTTTCCTAGTGGACAGGCAAGTGGAAATAGAAAGAGAGAGACATCAAGAGGGCCAACACCCTGCGCACCAAGTGGGGCGGGGATTCTGTCTTGTGCACTCCTTCCTCTAGGGCATCTCCTTTCTCCTTGCAAAGTGAATTTATGTCTCATTTTTCTTCATGGCCAGTGGGGGTTCTACTTGTCCTCTACTTCCCCAAATAAATTCGGTTTTGGTACAGAGCATTTGGTCAAAATCTCTCAGAGCCTCTGCGTGGCACTCAGACAGGATCTGAGAATACCGAAGTGGGAAGCGTGAGCTAGAAACGACCTGAGACTGCTGTCCGTACGACGCCAGGACAAGCTTGCCAGCCTGGCTGAGTCACGTTCTCTGCGCCGCAGAGATGAAGCTAACTTACATAAAAATAAAAACCTTCAATTTTGTGAAAGTGTCTTCAGCTTCGCCATTCTGCTCTGCGTGAACAGCTCTGCGAACATCAGGGTGAGGTCGCCGTGTGCACTTCTGCGCTTACTGGTTTGCCCACTGGGCTGCTCGGAGGGGACCATTGAATCTGAAATGTATTCCTGGTACTGTGGCCATCCCAACAAATACCTTCATCAAATTCACAATTCATACCAAGTTTAAAAGTTTTAATTTAGCAGTGACTCTAGCATTTTTGTGACAGTCTTCATAACTGTCTCAGGAGAATTAGCATTAAATTGATATATTATCTAATATTAAAAATCTCATATCTGCTATAGACACATATGAAGGGAACTAGATTTATGTATCAATTCCTGTTTCCTATTCTGATTGTGTCCGCATTTTAGGACATTCTTTACATTTTCAAAACTGTAGCCCACATATTTGACAAAATACTGATTCCTGTTGGCTATAGTTGCCGAAATCTGTGGGGCCTAAACTCTTTATTGACTTAAGTAACGTACAAGCTAATGGTAAAGTTCTTGATAAGCCAGTCCCCTTCCTCTCGGCTGCACTCATACTCCATTCTTGTCGCCCTCCACTCTATCCTTATTCACATCTCTTCATCCAGAAGTCGATGCTGGGTACTGGAAGCTGAAGTCCTACATATTTCCTGGATTTGAGCACTGTCCCTGTACTTGTCCTTGCTGGCCTGCACTGAACAGAATCTCTCACAGTTTGAACTCTCACCTGTGGTACAATAAGTTATACTGAAATTTCTGTTGCCCTTGGATCTATTACAAATGTGTATGTCCTCTTTTCTTTCCAACTCAGAAATTGTTGGCAAGGTGCAATCATCCTATTCTTGTTCAGCCTCTCCCTTGCCAGGGTAATCCAATGCTTAAGAAGGATGTGAAATCTCAGATGATTGCCTCTTACTCTTTCCCCATCCATGGCAGACTGTATCTTTTGTTACACTTGAAATGCTAAGTCTTACAAAGGAGCAACACATATCTCAGCTTAGAGCAAATGGAAGGTTAGTACTACTATTACTCATACTTCTGTCCCTCCCTGACCACCAAGGTTGATACAGAATCTGACTGGCCAGGCAAGCATCCTTCTCCTTGTTTTATATATAGCTCTCCCAGATCTTTGTGATTACAGATTTCTTTGTTTTTTTTAAGATTTTATTTATTTTATCTTTAGAGGGGAAGGGAAGGAGAGAGGGAGAGAAATATCAATGTGTGGTTGCCTCTGATGCATCCCCCGCTGGGAACTGGCCTGCAACCCAGGCGTGTGCCCTGACTGGGAATCGAACCGCGGTTGTTTGGTTCACAGGCCCGCGCTCAATCCACTGAGCTACGCCAGCCAGGGCCGGATTTCTTTTCAGATGAAAGTGGGCCATTCTTTGGCCAAAGGGTACAGTATATAATGAGATTAATTTTTTCAGTTTAAAGTTTGATCGAGATGTTAATGGTTAAAATTGCAGTTCTATGTAACCAGGAAAAGCTTTTCTTTAAAGAAATTAGAAGTAGAAATAGTATTTAAAGATTAGCCAAAAGAGAATCACTGAACTTTCAAGGATTCATACATTCTTAAATCTGGAAGGAACACAAAAAACGTCACCTATTCTAACCTTCCCCCATCCCTGCCCCTTTCAACAGACGAGAGTGTAAAGAAAAGGGATGTGCTCAGGATCTCTCTGACAGAATCAGAACACGGCTGTGCGCCAAATCTCCTGGCTTCTTGTACACAGCTGGTATTAAATAGAGGTTTTATTATTTTATGTAGAATGAATTATACCATGTTACCACCACAGCTGAAGTTTCCAGTAAGAATAAAAATATAGCAAAACTGGACAAATGTAGAAAGATGTGTACGAGTAAATAGAGAAACAAAGAATACTTTTGAAGTGAGACATTATTAATTTTGATGCCAGTAACTTTAATTTTAGGGAAATTCAGACATGCATGGAGCTAACACTTCCTTGTTTCAGGAAACCTCTGCTGTAAAATAACTCTGATTTAATAGCTTCAACAAGATCAGGAGAGAACTGTTTAAATGTTTACGAGAAAGAAATGTCAAGAATATCCAAACTTATAAAGAATTATTTTATGTAGGTATAAGTACCAAGTTAACTACAATTTCTTGCATACTTTGTAAGGCAAGTCTACTGGAGAAGTTTTTTAGGTAACATTTTGTTACCTTACTTGTAGTTACTAAATGAATTAGCACGATAGCTGAACTTCTTTACAATGACTTTATAACATTGAAATTCCTTATAGCTGGGATTTTCCCTTCTTAAATAAGCAAGCTGTGTGTCATTTTGTAAATGAAGGGGGAAACCAGATGAGGCCAAAAATTAAATCTGCTCACTCTCCATTATGAAATTACATCTTGGCATGCTTCCACCGTTTGCAACGGCAAATAGTTCTTGTTGTACCAACTTAGTGGTAGATGAAGGTATAAACTTTAGACAAACAGTAAAAGAACGAGTACCTGAAAGCAAAAGAGATTTACCAAAACTGGGCGGAAACTGGAAGCAGTGTGTGTAAGAGGAGTGTGATGGCAATGGGCTAAGTGTCCTGTTTTCGCCATTTTAACCTGAGGGCAGGCAAGCTCTAGTCACTGGGGGGGGGGGGGTGACAAACTAGAGGCTCGGAGACCTACATGAAACGAGGAAGGAAATCCCGCCAAGGACAGAATCAAGAATCAGTGTATAAATTACCCAAATCCTTGACCACCTCCTGAGCCATTCCTGTGTGATACCAAATCCAAGAAAACACACTGAGGCTACATGAAGTAAAGGGAGAGTCTAGCTGTTGCCACTGAAGGGGAGTCTGAAGTTCAGATTTGCGCTTAGAAACTAAACTGCTTGTTTAACACACATATACACACACCACTACCAATAAGAAGTCTCTCTTTATAAGAATATAACAGAATCTGAAATCTCTGTAATCTACTACTCACAATGTCCAGAATATAATTCAAAATTACTAGACATGCAACAAACCTAAGAGAGTGTGACTTATACTCACTGGAGACTAAAATAATTTGGATGTTTAACTTATCATACAAGATTTTTAAAGCAGCTATTATAACTTTGCTCAAGAACATAAAAGAAAATAAGCTTGTAATAAATGACAAATGAAAAATAAAGGTAGATAGAAACTGTGAAGAGAATTCATGTGGAAAATATAAAACTATTAGAAACAAAGCATCACTGGATGGGTAAAACAGTAGATTGGCACTGACAGAAGAGTCAGGAACATAGAGAAGTGCCGACAGAATTTATCCAACCCGATGAAAATAGAGAAAAGATTAAAAGAGAAGTTAAACAGAGCCTCAGGTACCTGTGGAACAATATCAAAGTAACACATATGCACTTAGAGTCTCAAAAGTGGACAACAGAAAGAATGATGCAGAAGAAACACCTGAAGAAATACATGCTGAAAATTCCTCCAAATTCGTTAAACACATAAACCAATATTCAAGAAGCTAAGTGAACTAACTCTAAGCAAAATAAATGCAAAGCAAACCATGTATACGTACATCATGGTCAAACTGCTGAAAATAAAATGTAATGATAATATCCTGAAAGCATCCAGAGAAAAATAACACATTACATACACAGAAACAATAGTACAAAATCTATAGACATACAATTAAACATAACAAATGCCAGAAAATAGTGGAATGGTATCATTAAAGTACTGAAAATAAAACTGTTAATCCAGACTTCTATATCCAGTGAAAACGTCTCCCAGGAGTAAGGGGGAAGTAAAGATATTTTCAGAAATATGGAAACTAAGAGAAACTATCGCCAGCCAACCTGCACTATTACAAATGCTAAATAAAGTCTAGCAGAACAAAAAAGAAAAACAATACCAGAATTCTGATAAACCAAAAGAAATGAAAAGCAATGGAGATGGCAGATGTTGGAGTCCATTTCTCCCTCTTAGTTTCACTAAAATACACGTGTTTGTTTAAGGCAAGGAGTAGTATTATGGGTTGTAACACATGTAGGTGTGAGCTGCTGGACGATCGCAGCGTGAAGAGCAGGAGCGAAGCAGATGGAGTAAACAACACGGCAGTCTCATGTTTAAGGTGAGTGACGCTGCGCAAGAGCAAGTCTAAGTACACTAAACATTTAAGGATGCATATTGTAGCTCTCAGCATAACCAATGGGAGAAAACGATGGGGAGAGATATCACTAAGACCCCAGCAGATAAAACAGATTTCTAAAATAGCACACAGTTAACCCAAAAGCATGCAGAAAAAAAGAGAGAAACAAAAACAGAACAAGCAGAAAACAGAGCAGAATAGTTGACCTATATTCAACCATTTCAATGAATAACATTGAATATCAGGGACTTAAAGACTGTAATTAAAAGATACTCACAGAAAGAAAGGGAAAAGATGCAAGACCCAATTATTTGTTGTCTACAAGAGATGTATCTTAAATATTAAAGATACAGATATAATGAAAGAAAATAGAAAAACAATCATATAAATGGCACAAAGAGGCTGCAATGGCTATGTTAATCAGACAAAATACAGTTCAGGATAAACAGTATTCCCAGTGATAAACAGAGAGATTTTATAAACGTAAATAAGTGGGGAGACATGCGATGTTCACGGGTTGTAATACTTGGTAATGGAAGACATTCATGCCCCAAATTGACGTACACATTCATTCTAATCCCTGTCAAAACCCTACTAGGCTTTCCTTTCTTTTTCCCTTTGCTGCCTTCCTCTCTCTTTCTCTCACTCTCCCCTGCCTCATTCTTTTTTGATAGAAACTAACAAGTTGATTCTAAGTTTACATACATGCAAAGGACACAGTGAATCCGTATTAAACCTGAAAAATGAAGTTTGAGGCCTATACTATCTGACTTTAAAACTTATTATAAAGCTACAATAACAAGAGACTGACAAAAGGACTGACAAATAGTCAATGAAACAAAACTGAGATTCCAGAAGTAAATCAACACAGATAGGCTGTCATTTGATTATAACAAAGCCACCAAAGCAATCCAATGGGAGAAAAGAGTCTTCAACAAATGGGTCTGCCATACCTAGATATCCATATGTGAAGAAGTGAACTTGGCCTCAATTCACATAATACAC
>PVKM010027984.1:0-18513 GCA_004027735.1 Carollia perspicillata
AAACCAAACCCAGAAGTTTCCCATTATTGCATATCTGTCCTTTTGGAGCTTAAGTCCGCTACACAAAGCAGTCTCCGTCCTGTCTGGGGTGCGTCCTCTGTGGGTTTCAGAGTAGACATCGTCTTGCAGCAGCTCCATCTCTCAGGGTCTGCGGTGTGCTGCCAGATCCCTCCAGACGCCCTTGCAAGGGAAGCTCACTTTGGGAGGAACTTCCCAGCTCATGCCTCTGTGTCCTGCTTTCAGTGCAGTCTTGTGCGCTGCTGTCTGGGTAGGAGAGTGTGCCATGCTTACTGGGTCATGGAGTCTTAGAGGCTAGAGGCTGGAGTCCGGCGAGGCACGCATCCCAGCATGGGACCCTGCCTCCAAGTCCAACCTGTGGGGTCTCAGACCCAAGTGCTTCCAGTATCTGCCAGTCCCACCGGAAGGTTGGCAGTGACGGCAGGAACTGCTGTTGTGGGGATCCCACTGGGGGAATTGGAGGAACAAGTGGGTGGCTGGAGGTCCTTGTCCCCTGGTTGGGCTGGAACCATCACTGACAGGCCCACGCCCTGGTGCCCATGGGGCAGGTTGCAGGCAGGCACTTGAGCTTCCTGTCTAGGGAAGGTGTGTGGGGCCTACCAGGCCTGTCCTGGAGGCGAGGGCTGGGAGCAGCCCCTGAGGCCACTGTGTGGGAGAGGGACACGGGGCCTGTTGCCCCACCATGCTTCCCAAGCCCAGTGGTCAGAGCCTCCTCCTCCAGAGCTTGGGTAACACTCCAGGCCAGCCCTGGAGTGCTCAGGGAGGGGCCCCTGGAATGTTTCCAGGCCACCTGGTCCCAGAGGCCCCAGGAACTCAAGCCCCCTTTGCCTGGGAAGGAGGGGAGAATCCAAGAGAGCGTGTTTACCATGCTCTCCTTTTAAAGACTCCTCTGGAATCCCCAGCGTGGCCCACCTGCAGCACCCTGGTTGCCAGGGCAAAATAGGCTGGTTTGGCCGCCACAGTGCAACTGCTGCTCATGTGCTTTCCCTGGAAGTTCCCAATCGCTCCCCTGTTTCTGGGGCCGAGGGCGGGGGAGGGTGTTCCCCCACCCCCATTACAGTTCTGTTAAAGACTCTGTAGTATTCCACTGCCTGCATGACCAAGGGTTTATGTATCTGTTCCCAGCTGATGGACTTTGCATTCGTCACCTTGGGCTGCCATGACAAAGCATCACAGACCATGGGACTCAACAAGAGAAATGTATTGTCGCACAGTAACAGAAGCTAGAAGTCATAGATAGCAAGGTATCCGCGGGGCTGTTCCCTCTGAGGCCTCTCCGCTTGGCTTACGGTCGGCTGTCTCTTCCCTGTGTCTTCACATGGTCTTCCCTCCGCACACGTTTCCGTCCTGGTCTCTTCTTATGAGGTCACCATTCATACTGGGTTAGGGCCCATCCCAGTGATGTTATTTCAGCCTCATCACCTCTTTAAAGACTTTGTTTCCTAATACAGTCACATTCTGAGGAACGAGGGGGTTAAGACTTCCACATGAGCATTTTGGGAGGACAGTTCAGCCGATAACAGACCTTTAGATGCCTCTGTTTCTGTGATGATAAATATGCTGCAGTGAACGTCCGTTTGCATCTCTCTGTGCGCACACGGGGCGATAGGGTGGACACGGGGGAGGAGGATTGCAGGATTGCTGTGCAGAGAAGTGGACTGCAGCTTGCCCAGGCGATGCGGTTCTCTTTGAAGACAGCATCTCTTTGATGGTTCCGCTGCCCTGCAATGTGTAGGTACATATTTTACGAAAGTCTAGTCCTTCCTATGGATCGGTATTTTACTTCTTGTTTAACTTTACAGTGTGGGCATGTCCCCATGTCATCTCATCTTCCACCCCTTTTTTACCTGCTCCAGTGAGCACACCAAGGGATGGAACCCAGGGAGGCCATCAGGGGGGTTGGGCTGAACATGGTCTAGAACTTCATTTAATTTTTTAAAGGTAGATAAATTGCTAGGTTTAGCTTTTTAAATTATTGTTCGTAAGAAATTACTTTGACATATCTCACAAATCCATCAGAACATGGAGGCTGACTCCTGCTTCTGTGAGCCATTAACCTACTGCCTGCTAAGTGACTTTATTTAGGCTCTCAGGGTGTATTTGTATAGGAAATATAGGCCTTTAAAGCAAAACAGCTCTTTTGGTCTATAAGGTTGAATGAGCTGAAAACCTACAAAGCAGCTTCTTTTTATAACAGAACGAGTTCACTGTCTTCTCAGGCTTGCCAGACCTGAATTACCATTAATGAAGATTATTTAACCCAATGTCAATAAAAAAGATTAGGAGAAAGAATCTCAGTAGAGAACACTAATAAAGTACCTAGAACATTAATGCTTTCTGGGACCTTTAAGAATCTGCCATTGACTTCTGGTCAGGATAGAGGCATAGGTAGGCACACTTTGCCTCCTTGCACAACCACAAGAAGGATTACAATTAACCTCAAAACAGAGCACCCAGAACTGCCAGAACATCAAGCTGTATGGAAGTCTGACAACCAGGATTTAAATGAGGCATTCTCATCCAGACAGGTGGGAGGGGAGGAGACAGGGAGCTGGGGTGGAGAGGTTGTGGTATAGCAGCAGCGAAGCAGTGGTGCTGGGGCTACAGTGACAGTCACCGCCAGAACGAGTGGTCCCACATTTACATGTCACGGATAAAAATTGGGAGGGACACCTTGGGAGCCAGCAATCCCAGCCCCAGGACAGACTGTGCAGCCCAGGGTTCCAGCGCTGGAAAAATAAAACATTATAACTTCTGTCTGTAAAAACCAGTGGGGGTTGGGGCAGTGGAAGAAATGGCTGATCTCTCAGGAGAGTCCATTTAAATGGCCTGCATGGTCCTAGAATGTACACAGACCTACCTACTCTGGGAACCACCACGTGGGCAGCAGCTAGAGGGGCACCAATTGCATACCGGAAGGGGGTGAAGTGACTGGAAATGGGGCAAGGGCCGAGTAAGCCTTCAGCCAGCCAAGCAGCATGGCCCCCTCTCCGCTCCCTCCCCCATATAGAGAGCCACAAAGCAGTGAAGCAGCTGGACATGCCTTGGCAGATACCTAAGTCTCTGCCCCATACAACTTAATAGGTGCGCCAAGACAGGGAGTCAAAACAGCTTTACCTAATACACAGCAGCAAACACAGGGAGGCTGCCAAATCAAAGAGACAAAGAAATATGGCCCAGATGAAAGAACAGAACAAAGCCCCAGAAAAAAAGAACTAAGTGAAATAGAGCTAGCCAACCTATCAGATGCAGAGTTCAAAACACTGGTGATAAGGATACTCAGAGAACTCACTGAGTACAGCAAAAGCATAAGAGAAGAAACGAAGGCTACACTAAGTAAAATAAAGAAAAGTGCCCAGGGAACCAACAGGAAAGGGAAGGAAGCTGGGGTTCAAGTCAATGATTTGGAATATAAGGAAGAAATAAACATCAACTAGAACAGAATGAAAAAATAAGAATTCAAAAAAAAATGAGGAAAGGATAAGAACACTCTAGACATTTCCAAACGTGCCAACATGTGAATCATAGGGGTGTTAGATGAGAAAAGGAAGAGGTAGAAATTGAAAACTTATTTCAAAAAATAATGAAAGAAAACTTCCCTAATTTGGCGAAGGAAATAGACGCACAACTCCAGGAAGCATAGAGAATTCCAAACAAGTTGGATCCAAAGAGGACCACACCAAGATACACCATAATTAAAATGCCAAAGGTTAAGGTAAAGACAGAATCTTAAAAGTACCAAGAGAAGAGCAGAGAGTGACCTACAAAGGAGTTCCCACAAGACTATTCACTGATTTCTCAAAAGAAACCTTGCAGAGGAGAAGGAGCTGGCAAGAAGTATTCAAAGTGATAAAAAGCAAAGACTTACAACATCAACTGCTCTATCCAGCAAAGCTATCATTTAGAATGGAAGAACAGATAAAGTGCTTTCCAGACAAGGTAAAGCTAAAGGAGTTCACCATCACCAAGCCCTTACTATATGAAATGTTAAAGGGACTTATCTAAGAAAAAGTAGGTCAAAACAATGAACATTAAAGTGACAACAAACTCACAACTATCAACAACTGAACCTAAAAACAAAAATAAACTAAGCAAACACTTAGAACAGGAACAGAATCATAAAAATGGAGATCACATGGAGGGTGATCAGCTGAAAGGGGATGGGCAGAATGGGGAAAAGGTAGAAGAATTAAAAGCATAATTTGTAGGTAGAAAATAGACAGGGGGAGGTTAATAATAGTATAGGAAATGGAGAAGCCAAAGAACTTATTATATGCATGACCCATGAACATGAATAAAGGCAGGGGGATTGCTGGAGGGAATGGGGGTGCTGGATGGAGGAGGGCAAAGGGGGGAAATTGGAACAACTGTAAACAGCATAATCAATAAAGTATACTGAAAATAAATAAAATCTTTTAAAACACCTGCCATTCACTAGCATATTTTGCATTAGTAGAACTCATGAACAAAGTATTTAAATTAAAATAAATTTAAGTTTTGATCAATATTAAATAAAGCTGAAGTTGAAATATTGAACCTGGCTAATATTATTCTGGTGTTTGTAAAACTTGCAAAAACTTGAAATAATCATTTGCAAACTGGATTCTAATTATACATAAAAAACCAAACAAAAACAAAAAATCCAATAAGCACAGGAGAGTTCTGAAGAGAATTATGTATGTTATGTATGTACACGTATTAAACGCATGTATAACAAATTCACTACAGCCATTTGAACTTCAGTCCTGGTGAGAGAAAGTGCAAGAAATATTTTTAGAAGAAAGCACAATTTAAACTCCAATGTGCTACTTGTTAAAAGGTTGTCGAATCCCTGTTTCTTATGACTGGAACAGTGAGGGCAATAAAATTACCAGAAAGTGCTGAGGGGAGCTTTGCAACTGAGCAGGTTAAGGGCTTGGAGCAAGGTCTCTAACCTTGTCTTTGTTTTTGCTGAGTCGCCAGGGAACCCCCTTGCCTCTGTGACTTCTTGGTTAATGTTTCCCAGCATTAGAGCATTAAGTCTCATGACTTATTTAAAGTCTACGTTTCGCAGTATCCGTTGAAGTAGATTTAAGAGAAAATAAGGAATCAGTCATAAGACAGTAGAAGTGACCTTTTCCAATTCTAACTGATAAATATATCACAGTCCAGAGTTCTAAAATTCTCCATTTGAATGTGGTTTTTTTGAAGTGGTGTAAGGTAGTGACATCTTGTGGACACTTAAGGTAACTGCAGGTAACTCACATTGCATGAGTTACAAAGCCATACCATTCATTAATTTGTTCTAATCCGTAGTAGTTCGTTTATCCCTCTCTCCCTCCCTTCCCATTCTGAATACCTTGCATTTGCCACTTTAATCTCCCTGGTGTTCCTTTTAAATAGTAAACGATGGTCTGTTGGAATAAGGGCAGATTTTGGTGACTGTGTTACTTTTGGGTCAAATACTCCTGTCATCTCTCCACTTTGGAAAAAACTAAAATAGGCAGGAATGTATGGATGCAAAGGAGCATAGATTTGGAGACAAAAAAGCTTAAATGCTTATTTCTGTTTGTTACTTGCTGTATGACCATGGAGAAAGTGAACCAACTCTCTGAGTACCATTTTCCTATTAGGTAGAACAATAGCAATACATACTGGTCAGAATTGTAGAGGTTAAAAAGGAGTTAAACTGTAATGTGAGTTATTAAGCTGATAGATTTCTGAAGTGATAGTAGAGTAGAAATAACTAAGTCATTGTGATATGAGGCCATAGAAACTCTTTAGTTATCAATTCTGTCATCTGTAAAGTGTATGTATAATACAAGCTGACCAACAAGGTTGCTTCTCATTTTAAGATTTTATATTTGTTATTTTCCTTCACACTCTTATGAGCCTCTTTAGATCTAGCAGTGAGCTCCTAGCCAGTGAGGGTGCCAGCGTGAGCTCACTTATGTTTTGGCCTACAATTGTGGGCAACTATTTTGTTTCCTAGGTAATACATTCTGAGCGATTACTTTCTAAAGGAAAGTACAGGCATTTTATATGTTATCTGCTATCACTGGCAGTTCAATGTCATGGCTGAGGCAGTTAGGCAAGTTCTGGATTCAGGGAGAAAAAGGTAAACATTCTGGCAAATATTTAAAGCTCCCCCGTGTGTGCGACAGGCACAGCAAATACCGTTTACACACGCAAGTCATCTGCCCTCCTCTGGCCCAGGATGAACAGGGCAAGCCACACAGTACATTAATCTTTCCTTCTAGGCCTCCCTTCTCAGTTCATGCGCTTCTCCACAAAATAATGCACCCACATAAAACTCACAAGCTGAGTCTCACTGTCACAGGAGAAAAATATTAGAGAGCAACATGTCTTTCAGACAAATATATTCTTCCCTGCCTCCCTTCTCCTTTTAATTTCTTGTGATTGGTTTTCTAAACACAATAGTTTCAGTCCCTCAGGAAAAGAGGCGGCGTTCTGTTTTATCCCACATTTTATTTGTAATTCGCAGTCCACTAATCTCATGCCCAGTCTCCCCTCCGCTTCCCAAAGGAAGAGGCAAAGTCGGCGGAGCCAGACACTGCTGTCCACTTTTCAGGTCGAACCCGGAGGCCTGAAGAAGCTGCGTGGCGCTCCTGCGGACACACACGGAGTGAGCCATGGCTTCGGTCCTGGAACCCCGGGCTGCCACCCACGGCTCTGGTCTGGTGTCTCCAAACTGTGCAAGCTCATTTCAAGAGATTCGTCTAAGACTCTTCTCGCTATTAGTTTGAATAAATTGTAGTTAGAATTTGGTGTTTAAGCCTCGTTAATCTCTGAATGAGGGATGACCCATTTAGAAAGACTGAAAAGCCAACAGATGGTTTGGGGTTGTGTCTTCCAAGAAGCATACCCGGAGCTGGGGATTTAATTTGAAGTAACAGCAGTTCTTTTGGAAAGTGATGCCAGGAAGAATTCAGAGTGGGGGGAGTGGGACAGGGAGGAGGTGGAAACTAATACAGGGTCTATTAATTAGTAGACTACCTCAGGGGGCGGGCGACGGGGGCTCAGTCTGCTGAGGACCCCTGGGAGGCAGGTTACAGCGCACCCCAGAGTTGTCCCACCTGAAAGAAGAGGAGCTGGACCAACTCTAAGTTGCCTTTGAGACAACTCCACACACCACTATGTGCTGCAAGCAGGCCCCGGGCAGAGTGACGGTGAGCGGCTGCTGCATGCCGCAGAAGGGCGAGTGCCGAGGTGTGCGGGCAGGTACTGACCCTTCACAGATACTCCTTCACAGATACTCCTGCTCTTCTATGCCTACGGTGATGGTGAGTCACCTGTCTAGTACAATGCCACACGCTGAGGAGGACACACAAAATAAATGGAGAGACCTTAAAAATAGATGTAAAGATAGGGAAAATTTTACCCTTTGCGACCATATGGATGGACCTGGAGAACATTATGCTAAGTGAAATAAGGCAGTCAGAGAGAGACAAATACCATATGAGTTCACTCATATGTGGAATCTAATGAACAAACTGAACTAACAAGCGAAACAGAGACAGACTCGTAGATGGAGAGCAGATGACAGCTAGTGGCAGCGGGGAGGTTAGGGGGTGGAGAGATTGAGCGAAAAGGAAAAAGGACTGACCCATGGACACGGACAACAGTGTGGTGATTGTTGCGGGGAGAGAGGTATAAGGGGACCAAATGGAAAATATAATAAAGATCATATACTAAAAAATAAAGATAGAGTCTATACCAATAAGAGTAGGCTAATTGAAAATACATACACACCTGAAACAATACACTGTAAGACAGCTTATTGTCAAGAGTCAAAATGAGTCAGCACTCAGAGGAGGGGCGGTTGGAAAGCCTTGCTAAAGAAGAACTCCAAGGGCAGACAGGATTCGGGGAGGGAGAGTGAGGACTGATGGTGGAATTGAATGAAAATATAGGCAAGCGTGCACATCTTTTTCATCTGTCCTCTAGAAAATGGGAGGTTGAAAGGCCCTCTCCCTTTATATCAAATTAGTATATGCATATAACTTAAAAGACATGGTTTAAAGGCTCATGATAGATGTAAATAGAAGTAGATCTAATACTGTTTTTAAAGTAAGTGAAAAAATAGGCTTATGTATACAGAGCTACATAGATACTACTGTGACTAGTAAAACAGATTGGTGAGGTGCAGTTAAAGCTGTGTTTAAATCTTATAGCCTTAAATTTGTGTATTTATGGAGAACAAGACTTGAAAATAAACAAGCACTCATCAAGAATTTAGAATAAGAAAAGCTCATCAAATTTTCTCAAAACAGAAAGAAGGACTTAGTAAAAGTAAGAGAAAAGAATTAGTGAAATAGAACACAATAAAGAAAGAAGATCAGTACAGCTAAAAGCTGGTTCTTGGACAGGACTAATACAATTCAAAAACTCCAGGATATGCTGATTAAAAGAAAACAGGTAGAAAACACAAATAACTAATACCAGGAATAGTAACAAGATATCACTATAGAGCCTGCTGCAAACATTTAAAAGCTTGTAAGTATATTACAAGCAGCTTTAAACAGTGTTTGATATGTTATATGAAATTGATACATTTGTCAAAAATGTCAGAGGTGACTGACCAAAAGTGACATAAGAAGAAATAGAAAAGTTAGAAGAATATTATAAGTATTAAGTAAATTGGATCTATAATTGTGTTACGACCTTCTCATAAAGTAAACTTCAGGCTCAAAAGTCTCAGTGATGAATCCTCCCAAACATTTAAGAGAAAATTAATGGTAAACTTCTACAACATTTTCAGAGAATAGGAAAAACAACCAAAAATAAAAAACAAAAAGACACCCTCAACACCTAAAGAACCTTAATGCTATAACATAACAAACATTATAAGGAAAACTACAGTTCAATCTACTCAAAAACCTAAACAAAATATTAACTAAATGAATTGAGCAATATGTACAAAGATAACAAATATGGCTTAGATTGCTTTATTTGGGGAATGACAACTTGGTATAGTATCAAAAGCTAATCAGTATAATTAACATGCTAACAAAATAAAGAAAAATAATGATTTTAACAGATGCATTCCAACCAACTGGAAACATTTATTTTTTTCTTAATTATTTTAAAATGTCTTGGCAATGCCACACATATACAAAGGATCATAAGATAGTAATATGTCAACAAATTTGACATCAAGAACAAAATGAAAATTTTTCTAAGAATATACAACCTTGCAAGACTAAATCATGAAAAATAGAAATTCTGAACAGACTGAACTAGTAATACTAAGACTACTAAGGAGATTGAACTAGTAATCAGAAACCTCCCAATGACAAAAGTCCAGGAGTATATACTTTCATTGGTAAATTCTACCAAACATTTAAAGAAAAATTAATACCAATCTTTCAAAAATTATTTAAAAAAAACAGAAGAGAAGGGAACACTTCCAAATGCGTTTGTAAGGGCAACATTGTCCTGATACCAAAACCAGAAAAGGAAACTGTAAGAAAAGAAAACTAGAGGCCAATATTCCTTATGAACATAAATGCAAAGATTCTCAACAAAATTTTAGCAAATGAAATTTAGCAATACATTAAAATGATGATACATTATGGTCAAGTGAAATTTATTCCAAGGAGGCAAGTATACTACAACATCTGCAAAACAATACACCACATTAAAAAAATAAAATCATATGTCATATCAAATTCAGAAAAAGCATTTGACAAAATTCAACATCCATGTGTGATAAAAACTCTCAATAGAGTGGAAATAGAGGGAACATATCTTAATATAATAAAGGCCCAGTTTCAATAAAGGCCAAACCCACAGCTAACGTCATACTAAATGGTAAAAATTTAAAGGATTTTCCTTAAGATCAGAAACAAGATAGGGATTTCCACTTTCACCACTTTATTCAACATAGTATTGGAAGTTCTAGCCATGGCAATCAGACAAGAAAAAAAAAAGGCATTTGAGTTAGAAAAGAAGAAAAACTGTCATTATTTGTGGGTAACCTGATACTGTAGAGATCTCTAATGATTACAGCAAAAACTATTAGAAATAATAAATAAATTCAGTTATGTAGCAGCATACAAAATATTCAGAAATCAGTTGCAGTTTATACAATTCACCAATAACAAACTATCAGAAAGAGAAATTAAGAAAAACGATCCCATTTTCAACTACATCTAAAATAATAAAAGACCTAGGAATTAACCTAACCAAGGATGTAAAAGACCTGTACATGGAAAATTATAAACCATGGAAGAAAGAAGTTGAAGAAGAGACAAATAAATGAAAGCATATACCATGTTCATGGATAAGAAGAATTAACATCATTAAAATGTCCATACTACCCAAAGCAATCTACAGATTTAATGCAATTCCTATCAAGATTCCAATGATGTATTTCACAGAATTAGAACTAATATTTCAAAAATTTATATGGAACCACTAAAGGCCCTGCATAGCAACAGTGGTCCTGAGAAAGAAGAACAAAGTTGGAGAAATCATACTACCTAATATCAAACTATACTGCAAGGATATAGTAATCAAAACAGTCTGGTACTGGCATAAAAACAGACACACAGATCAATGGAAGAGAATAGAGAGCACAGAAATAAACCCATGCCTACATTGTCATTTAATCTATGTATAAAAATTGCCATATAAAGACAGTCAACATCACTAATCGTCAGAGAAATGCAAATGAAAACCACAATGAAAATATCACCATACACTTATCAAAAGGGCCATCATTGATAAATCAACAAACAAATATTGGCAAGGATGTGGAGAAAAGAGAACCCTCATATGTTGTTGGTAGTATTTTAAATTGGTGTAGCCACTATGGAAAACAGTATGAAGGTTTCCTAACAAAATAGAACTACCTAATGACCCAGCAATCCTACTTCTGAGTATTTATCTGAAGACATCTAAAACACTAATATGGAAAGATGTATGCATCCTTATTTCACTGCAGCTTTATCTACAGTTACCATGTTATGGAAGCAACCTAAGTGCCCATCAATTGATGAATAGATAAAGAAGTGGTACACATATGCAATGAAATATTATTTGGCTATAAAAAAGAATGAACTCTTACCATTTGTGAGAACATGGATGGACTTAGAGGGTATTATGCTAAATGAAATAAGTCAGAGAAAGAGAAATGCCATATGATTTTACTTATATGTAGAATATAAAAAATAAAATAGATAAACTCATAGGGATGGAGAACAAAACTAATGGCTGTCAGATGGGTGTAAGAGACTGAGTGAAAAGAGTGAAGGGATCAAATACAAGTTGGCAGTTACAGAATGTCATAGTGATATAAAGTACAGCATAGGGAATATAATCAATAATGTAATAACTCTGGATTGTGTCAGGTGGGTGCTAGGTTTATTGGAGGATCGCTTTATAAGTTATATAAATGTCCAACCACTATGTTGTACACATAAAACTAGTGTGATTTTGAATGTCAACTATAATTGAATAAAAAATAAAAATAAAATATTAATAAGTTTGGGGATCTAACACATAGCATGGTGACTATAGCTAACAATACTTGAATGTTGCTAAGAGAGCAGATCTTAAATATTCTCACTGCAGAAAAAGGAATGTAACTATGTGACTCAATGGAGGTATTAACTGATACTGTGGTGGTAATCATATTGTAATTTATAAATGCATCAAATCAATAATTTGACACAAATTTATATAATGTTACATGTCAATTATAATACATCTTAATAAAGTTGGGCAAAAGAGTAAGACTGTATTCCAAATAAAATAATAAAAAAAGTATATCTTCATAAAAAATGTCTTGTAAAAAAAATCTCACAGGAAGTAGTTGCTTGGCCAGCAAGGGTGTGGCAAGCTGAATCATTTCCATATTCCCTGCCATATCCCCCCAAAGCTGTTCATATTCTAACCCCCAGAAAGGTAGGTGTTACATGGCAAAGGGAGATTAGGGTTGTAAATGGAATTAAGGTTGCTAATCAATTGACCTTTGATAGGGAGGTTATCCAGATCTGGATAACCTCTAATGTGATCACAAATGGTTGCCATATAGAGGAGAGCCACTGGCTACTACTGGCTTTAAGGACAGAAGGGGCCAAGTGCTAACGAAAACCATCTGGACAGTATAAGTGACTGAACTCAGTTAAGGCCTCTGTATAAACTTTTAAGATTCTGTGGTGCAGCCACTATGGAAAACAGTATGGAGGTTTCTCAAAAACTTTAAATGAAACTGCCTTATGACTCAGTGATTCCACATCTGGGAATATATCCAAAGAAATGTAAAACACTAATTTGAAGGAACACTTATGCCCCTGTGTTTACTGCAGTGTTATTTACAGTAGTCAAGATCTGGAAACAGCCTAAGTGCCCATTGGCAGGTGAGTGGATGAAAAAGCTGTGGTATATTTACATGATGGAATATTATTCAGCCATAAAAAAGAATGAAATCTTACTATTTGTGACACCATGGATGGACCTGGAGTGAAATCCATCAGAGAAGGACAAACACCAGATGATTTCACTTATATGTGGAATCGAAAGAACAATATAAAGAGACAAAACAGAAATAGACTCATAGGTACAGAGAACAGACTGATGGTTGCCAGAGGGGTTGGGGGACTGGCTGTAGAAAGTGAAGGGATTGAGAAGTACAGATTAGTAGTTACAAAGTGGTCACAGTGAAGTAAGTGCAGCTAGGAAATATAATCAATAATATTGTAATAAGTATGTGTGGTGCCAGGTGGGTAGAAAACATTTTGGGGAACACTTTGTAAAGTATATGACTGTCTAACCACTATGTAGTACACTTGAAACTAATACAAAAGATATTTCATGTAAACTGTAATTGAAGAAGATATTAAAACATTAAAAAACAAGATTCTAGCATGTGGGCACAGAGATAAACTATTGTGGCCACTCAAGATGAACCTCATATGTAAGTTCCCTTGCTTATTAAACCTGCCATATACCATATGTGGCCTCTTTCTCCAGTCTCTCCTTGCCCTCTGTATATCAGCATCAGTTTCAGATTTCTCCCAGGAAGCTGCTGAGGCTGTGGAAGGACACTGTCCTGGAACACTGCAGGAACCACATAACTAATCCCCCTGCTTCCTTGCACCCTTGCACCCTGTCCTGCCCTACTCCAGTCTCAAAGCTGCTGGAGCAATGCCATCTAAACATAAGTCAGATCATATTCTACCTCAAGTGGCTTTTCTTTCCCAACAACTGCTGTATTCCAGCAACTAGAAAGGAGCCCAAGGCACAGTGGTTTGTTAGTGTGCTCTGTGAATGAAGTAGACTCTATAGACCCTCAAAAGCAAGTATCAGCAAAATGAAGTAAAAAATCACCAGAGTCATATGATTAAGAAATAGTTACTGATAACCTTTTGATAAATATTCTTCCAGATAAGACTCTAGGCATATATAGATATGTGACAAGCTAATATTTTAGAATCATTGTTCCTTTTCCTTTTTATTTTATGAGTTCCTGACCTTTGTCCAGGTTGGCCCTAGCTGTTTCCCTGCATTGGGGGAATGAAGGATTTTATTTATTTGTTTGTTTATTTGTTTATTTATTTATTTTTGTTGAGGGAATAAAGGATTTGAAAAAAGATGTTTAGACTACATAGACTTAACAGACTTTTATAGAACATACTATCCAAAAGCAACAGATTACATATTTTCAAGTGCACATAGAACATTGTCCAAGATAAATCAGAAAACAACAAAATAAGTCTTAATAAACTTAAAAAGATTGAAATCATATCAAGTTTCTTTGTTTACCACAATGGTATGACACTCAACATAAATTATAGAAGAAAATGGGAAAATTTGAAAATATGTGGAGATTAAACCACATAATCTTGAACAACCAATGGGTCAAAGAAGAAATCAAAAGGAAAGTCAAAAGATATATTGAGACAAGTGAAAATGGAAATAGAACATACCAAAACTTATGGGATGTAGCAAAAGCCATTCTAAGAGAAAAGTTTGTAGTGATAAATACTTACATTAAGAAACAAGAAAGACCTCAAATAATATAACTTTACACCTCAAAGAACTAGAAAGAGTATAGCAAACTAAGCCCAAGTTAGTAGAAGGAAGGTAATAAAGATCATAATGGGAATAAAAGAAATAGAGGCTAACAAGACAACAGAAAAGATAAATAAAACTAAAACCTGGGCTTTTGAAAAGGCAAACAAAATAGCTAAACTTTTAGCCAGATTCACTGAGAGGACTCAAATATATTAAATCAGAAAGGAAAGGGAAGCATTACAAATAATACTGCAGAAACACAAAAGCTCATACGAGGTTACTATGGACAATTATATGTCAACAAATCGGACAACCTAGAAAAAATGGATAAATTCCTAGAAACATACAACCTATTTACTGAACCATGAAAAAAATAGAAAACAGATCAATTAATAGTCAGAAGATTAAATACACTATCAAAAACCTAACAAACAAAAAGTTCAGGACCAGATGGCTTCACTGGTGAATTCTAACAATTATTTAAAGGAAAATTAATACCAATTATTCTCAAACTCTTCCAAGACATAGAAGAGTAAGGAGCATTTCCAAACTCATTTTTACAAGGGCACTATTGGCCTGATACCAAAACCAGACAAAGACACTACAAGAAAAGAAAATTAGAGGACAACATTCTTGATGAACACATGCAAAAATCCTCAACAAAATATTACAAAACTTAATTCAACAATACATTAAAGGAATCATATACTATGACCGAGTCACATTTATTCCAAGAATGCAAGGATGGTTTAACATCCACAGATCCATCAATATGATATATCATATTAACAAAATGAAAGATAATACATGATCATCTCAATAGATGCAAAAAAAATTTGATAAACTTCAACATTCATTCATGATAAAAAAAAAACCTCTCAACAAACTGGGTATATATAGATCATACCTAAAAATAATAAAGGTCATATATTGAATACAAGACCACTGTTAACATTACAACAGTGAAAATCTGAAAACTTTTCCTCTCACATCGAGAACAAGAACAAAATGCCCACTCTCACTAGTTTTATTCAATAGAGTATTGAAAATCCTAGACAGAGCAATTAAAGAAGATGAAAAATGCATCTAAATGAGAAAAGAAGAGCCCTGGCTGGTGTAGCTCAGTGGATTGATCATGAACCAGTGAACCAAAGGATCACGGTTCAATTCCCAGTCAGTGCACATGCCTAGGTTGCAGGCCAGTTCCCAGCAGGGGATGCACAAGAGGCAACCATACATTGATATTTCTCTCCCTCTCTCCTTCCCTTCCCCTCCAAAGATAAATAAATAAAATCTTAAAAAAAAGATCTTCAAACACAATTAAAAAAATGAGAAAAGAAGAAGTAAAATTGTCACTATTTTCAGATGACATAATATTATACATAGAAAACCCTAAAATCTCCACCAAAAATGTTAGAACTAATCAATAAATTCAGTAAAGTTGTGTGATACAAAGTCAATATACAAAATCAGTTGCATTGCTACATACTAATAATAAACTATCAGAATGAAAATTAAGAAAACAATTCCATTTACAATTTCATCAAAAGAATAAATTATTTACAAATAAATTTTACCAATAAGATAAAAGACTTACACACTGAAAACTACAAGACATTAATGAAAGAAACTGAAGACACAAAAAATGGAAATATACTTTGTGCTCATGCATTAGAAGATTTAATAATGATAAAATGTCTGTACAATACAAAATGATCTGCAGATTAAATGCAATCGCAATAAAATTTCAGTGGTGTTTTTCACAGAATAAGAACAAATAATCCTAAAGTTTGTATGGAGCCACAAGAGACCCCAAAATAGTCAAAGAAATCTTGAGAATGAACAAAGCTGGAGGCATCACACTTCCTGATTTCAAACTATATTACAAGGTTATAGTAATTAAAACAGTATGGTATGGGCATAAAATGGACACATAGATAGAATAGAACAGAGAGCCCTCAAATAAACCCAGACATATGTGGTCAATTGGTTTACAACCAAGGACCCAAGAAAATCCAATGAGGAAAAGACAAACTCTTCAAAACTGGTATCGGGCAACCTGGATAGCCATACATAAAAAATAAAACTGGACCACTATCTTACACCATACATAAAATTCAATTCAAAATTCATTGAAGAATGGATGTATGACCTGACACCATAAAACTCCTAGAAAAAAACATGGGGGTAAGATTCTTGACATTGTTCTCATCAATGATTTTTTTTTTAAATTGACACCAACAGCAACACCAACTAAAGCAAAATAAACAAGTGGGACCACATCAAACTAAAAAGCTTCTGCACAGAAAAGTAACTATCAACAAACAGAATGAAGAGACAAACTATGAAGTGGGAGAAAATATTTATAAATCATATATCTGATGAGAGGTTAATATCTAAAGTATATAAAGAACTCATAACAATTCAATAGAAAAACAAACAATCCAATTAAAAATGGGCAGAGGGTCTGAACAGACAATTCTCCAAAAAAGACATACAAATGGCCAACAGGTTTATGAAAAGGTGCTCAACCTCATTCATCATTAGGAAAATGTAAAACCATGATGAAATATCACTTCATACCTGTTAGAATGGCTTTTATAAAATAAAAAGACAGGAAATAATCAGGGCTGGTGACAGTGTGGAGAAAAAGGAACGCTTGTACCCTCTTGGTGGAAATAAAAATTGGTTCATCCACTGTGGTGTTTTATATGCAGGCTCTTCAAAAAACTAAAAATAGAGCTACCACATGATTTAGCAATTTTAAATCTGGATATTTATCCAAAGGAAATGAAATCAGTATCTTGAAAAGATATCTGCACCCCATATTTATTTTAGCTTATAATACTTATAACAGCTAAGACATGGAAACAATGTAATTGTCCATCAGTGGATGAATGGATAAAGAAAATGTGATAGAAGTATATTTTGCCATGCATAATGAACACTTTTTTGCCCAAATTTTTGAGAGAAAAATAAGGATGTGCATTATACATGGGTAGTATTAATTCTGTATTTATATGCCATAAAAGGAAAGATATTTTTCCTGAAAGTTTGGGCCAAAAACATGGGTGCACATTATACATGGGAGCGCATTATACACAGGAAATTATGGTCCATACATACACAAAAATAGAGTGCAGTTGGATCAAAAAATTCAGTACATTTACACAATGGAATACTATGCAGTAGAAAGAAAGAAGGAGCTCCTACCCTTCACAACAACATGGATGGAACTGGAGAGCATTATGCTAAGTGAAATAAACCAGCTGGTGAAAGACAAATACCATATGATATCACCTATAAGTGGTACCTAATCAGCAAAACAAATGAGCAAAATAGAACAAAAGACTTGGAAATAAAGAAAAAACTGACAGTGAGCAGAGGGGAGGGAGAGGGGAAAAGGGAAAGAAGGGGAAGGGGAAAACCAAGGAACATGAACAGGAGTCTGACAGACATGGACAATGAGGGGGGATTGACTGTGTGAGTGGAGGGGAGAGGGGACAGGGCAGAGTATGGTGAAAAAGGCAGGACAACTGTAACTGAACAACAATAGAAAAAGAAAGAAAAAATACAGTGTGCAATAAAAGTAGGTTTATAATTGTTCATATAGAAAATTCAAAATTAATAAATAACAATACAAGAATAAACTCTATCTCACATACTATCAACTGTGGGATACCCATGGGATATTGTCCAGCCACAAAAAGAAGGAAATCTGATAGGCTTGGAAGATGACTATGGAGTAGGAGGGAGCGGATTCCACTCCCCCCCTACACACGGGAGAAAAACCTGGCTAATCCATGGAGGAATGGAGCAAACAGCCAATAGTACCCCAGCGTATTTGAAAATAAGAGCCCAAAAGTTGTAGTGGACACTGAAAAACCAGACGGTAAGAAGGATATTTCAGGACAGTAAGGTCCCCGGGACCAGCACAGGGACCGGGGTGGCTGTAGCCCCAGGCCTAGCACCGGGCGCTGGTGCCGGGTCTACCACAGACTCCTTGAAAGTGGAGGGCCTGCCACAGAGTCCTTGGGAGAGAGCCGGGTCAACTGCTCCCCCCCCTCCCCGACCTAGCAGGGTTTGAGCAGCACCACGAGAGACCTGGTTGCTAGAGAGGGGAATAAAGATGAAGAAGCAAAGCACACAGGGGCTGTGATCACCCGTGGAGTCTGTGGTTGCTGGCTTGGGAGAGCTGAGAGTCCCACAGTGATGGGCACTGACCCTGATAGTCACCTATCTGGCTGGAGAATTGGGCCATAGGGGGCAGCAGACTTGAGTAGGAGGAATTTCTCAAAGAGTAAAACTGAGGATTCTGCTTCAACAGCTGCTACTCCAACTCCCTACCCAACTGAGCAGAGACCCCAAGGTTATGCGGAAGGTGCTGCATTCCCCCATAGCACTGGGAAAGGTTTGTGCCCAAACCTGCAGGACCGAGGCAGCCTAGCCAAGCACGCCCCTGCACCCCAGCCT
>PVKM010027985.1:0-18491 GCA_004027735.1 Carollia perspicillata
TGCTTCTGCCTTGGCTTCCACATTCCTGCTTGTATCACGAGACCTCTCCCCTCCTCACTTTGTTGCAAAAGTATTTAACCGCCCACCTGACCCCTCCTCAGTGCCCAGAATTTGGAAGCTGTCTCCTCTGGGCCCACGCGTGTAATAAAGGCTTACTCCGTCACCCCAGATAGTGTGAGAGTTCGTTTTTCTGTAACAAGAGGACTTAAAATCTCAGAGGTCCAGGAGTCATATGTGAAGTCAAAGAAGTTTGTTAATCTCTGAGAAATCTACAGGACCATAAATTGTGCTAATCTCAGCACCATAAAAAACCAAAGACTTCACCCCATTCCTGTCTGGATCAGCCATCAGTACCCCTTCAGTTTTAGGAGAGGGTTCAGTTTTCGGGATCCTTCCCCAGTAGGAGACTTGACCAGGTTCCTCGGTCTGCCATCCAGTCTCTGGGTAGGGGAAGCGTGCTGCTGAATTTCACGGAGCTGAGTCACTGGCGCAGTCTCAAAGCAGCTCCGCCTCTTTATCTGACAGTCATGCGGCACTCCGGAACCAGTTTCTGGTTCATGCCCTTTCTATTATGATAACTGGGAAAATAAGCAGCTCATTACAGAGCCTACTCACTCGGAAAATTCACAGCCAGACCCACTGATTAAATCACAGAGGAGGGCAGGCTGCTCAGGTTCCTGGGCTCAGGTCATTTCAGGTTTTCTTGATATATGAAATTCAAATGATCTAAATGGAAAAAAATAAGTGGTATAATATATTTAGAAGAAGGGTGTGAAATACCTATTTAAAAACTTTGAGAGAAAATTTCAAGGGAAAGGAAAATGGTCCTAAACCTGGATTTGCATAATTTTTATTAAGAAACCAACTTGGTTTATAACTGACTAATGAAATGCAAACTTAGACTCAGATATTTTTAGAAACTGCACATAACTTTTATCTTGAAAACATGTATCAAACTTTGATTTTACTGTGCATGTATTTTCTTCTCATTAGGGCCTCTCCACTGTCAGGAATAGTAGCAGTCTAACTAAAAATCACATTTTTGCTCTGCCATATCACATCAGTTGCCCTCAGATGAAGAATTCATGCCCAGTGGTTTTGATACAGGGTGCAGCCAAGGGGGGACCCCCAAAAGGGATTTGGAATGGGGTCCAGAACTCAAGGTGTCCAGGAAATATTAAGATGTCCTCACCCCTTCCCCCACACAGGTGTGAGTTGGGGGAAGGGACAAATGGATCAGGACCATTGAGAGCTGTTTTGCATAGCAACAGCTTTGCAGCTAACCTCTGGCATGGTCATTTAATATATCTATAGCCTTTAACTGTTTTCATAGATATGTTAAATAGCTATGTCCATGCTTTGAGACAGGGAGAAGGGAGTGACTTTCACCCGAGACGTAACTGGGAGGCAACTCCCCCTGGTTACAGATTTAAACACAGACTCGGCAGCCAGTGAAGGAAGAACCACACACTTTTGGCCAGAATGGAGACTCCGACAGCCCTGTGAGAGAATCACCATGTAACTGTAGCAGAGAGAACCACATGCTTTTGGCCAGAGTCAGGGACCCACCCCCTGCCTCCCAGCCATGAGAAGAATCATCATGCAGTTTTAGCAGAGAATCACCACGCAGCTTTCTATTACTTTTCCTGAGATACGGTACCTTGGACTGGGCAACGGGGGAAAGAAGGACTCTGTGTGTTTGTGGGTGTTTTAAGGGACTTTGGGATTTTGATGAAGACATTAAGTCATTACTCTTAAGTTTGTATAACTTGAATAAATAATGCCTTTCCTTTTCACCAATCTCTAACATGGAGAGCTATAATTCTCTGGCAAAGGGAAAGGTGAACCTAGTACAGGGAGACCCCAGGAAAAAGGGGTGTCAACTAGGTAACATTGTGGAACCCCCTTCCTTGGAGGCCAATCAGGGAAAGCCATGGGAGACCACGTGTGCAGTAGCTTTAAAGTAATACAACTATGTGTACATGTACAGTAAAACCCTGCCAAAACTAGTCAGGAAGGATCTGCCTTATAAGAACAGAGTCCCTCCAGCCCATGAGGTCAATCTCTGCTTGGAGTTGGCCTGCTCCCATGTTCTCTGCTATAAACTCTGGGTGTTCGGTTCAATTCTTTGTCCCTATCACCAAGAACCTGGTTACCTGTGCCCACCTGTGACAGTTTCAAGGACGATTCTATGCCACACGGACAGATAAGGATGAGTTGTACTCAGCTCCTCCTGTGAGGTCCAAGATGTTAAAGTAGTAGAGTGAGCAGGTTAAACCAAAAGCTATATAGTCAGTCTTACTGGGTTTGAACACCAGCTCTACCACTTATTGTGACCTTGAGAAAATCCATACACCTTGCTAACTGGGTGTCCCCATTTGGAAAATGGGTGGTCAAGTCCTCTGACTTAGGCTTGCTGGGACTAGTAGATGAAACAATGTTTCTATTAGGCCTGCCCATTGTTTAAGTGCTAGACATCGACAAGGAGCTCTGAGAGCACCCTTCACACAGCCTCAGGCCTCATCAGCCAAAGCTCCAGGGAAAATTGAATTACTTTGTTTCTACTTTTCTGACATTTTCTCCTAATGAAACAATTTACCTGAGCAAATAGGCAATATATTAGAAGACTTGGGTCTTCCCTCTCTTCCAGGGATCACATGAACATTAGAAATGTTTTAACTAAAAATCCCTAGGGGAAGAGCTGAGTTACTGGGGTAGGAATTTAAAGGAGGTGCTTTGTGCCAGGCTAAATATCATATCAAAACCGTGGCTGCCTTGCTGACACAGAAAGGCAGTTTTACTCTTTCAAAGCCCATTAGTGTTCTAAAAGGTACCATCTCTCCAGCTCAGTGAAAAAGAGGAAGAGAGATCTCTTCACGTATTTGTTATATGCACCAAAAGCAGCACTGGACCAGATTAAATGTGAGACTCATCCCTGTATCAGTGTTAGTTAGGGCTCGAACATGTTTCACCATAGCCTTTCCTCTAGGGCGTTATTTATTTTTGGCAGAGCAACCTTGAGATTTTCATTCACAATTTACTCCAAAGTTTTCAAAAGCTCTTCATTAATAAAAACAATAACTTGGTGTAAAAATGGAACCCCCAAACAGAGGCTAAGATAAAATGTATTGTTTTCTTACAGAAAGCTCAAATATTCAGGATGAACAGAGTGCCCTTGCTGTTCTTGACACTAATTCTAACGTGGAGTTCATGGCAGACCCAAGGCCCAATGCCTGCTGTTTACTGCCAGTAGAGAAAGGATGAAAAACAAACAAACAGACAGAACACACACACACACACACACACACACACACACACACACACACACACATTTGCTTGGTTAGGGATCTTTCTCAACAATTGCAGACATAATTCCTTTGGCCATTCGTTAGGTAGAGTCAGATGTCTCTACCTAGCTGCAAGGGAGTCTAGGACGGTGTGTGTCCAGTTGTAACTGAAAGAATGCTATCATTCCACGGAAGAAAAAGAGTGGAAATTAGGCATAATCCGTGATCTCTTTATAGGCTCCTTCCCCAGTCAAGTGCTGCACTTGGGTTCATTCCTATTGCATCCATACTGGCCTTGTTAAAGAAACTCTCCACGAACCGTTCTAGCTGCAATGGTCATGGTGAGCAACTTGCAGTGTCTTGAGTTCATTTTGCCCATTGTACTTTTGCTATTGATGTTTCCTTTGATCTTATTTATCTGCAAAACTCGTTTATATTTCTTTTAAGACTTGAGAAGGATTATGTCTAGGTGTAAAACAATGCAAAACCCGGGCATAGTGGAGACAGTAGGGAAGGGAAGCAAGCCAAATGGAGACCTGCTTTTGAGGGCAAAGGCTGTGTCCGCCCTGGTGAGGGCAGTCAGGCAATGCAGGCATTTACGTACAGCTCTGCATCGTCAGCCCTTGTAGGACACAGCTGCAGACGAATTCAACGTGGTCTTTCTTGTCCAATTAAAACGTAAGGCAGTGTGCTTGGTAGCCTCACTAGACTTGTCCTTAAATGGCAAGCCTGGATAGATTAGTAGGGGCAAAGGGGAAAAGGTGGAACACTTGAATCAAAAATATTATCAGTGTTTCCAACATGCTGGGCAGTTCCAGCAATGGGCTGAAACACGAAACATGGGAAGTGAGCAGAAATTAGGATATAGGAAGTGGATCAGCCTAGGAATTTGGACTGGCCATGTAGGAAATTGGAGTTCAAGGTGTAAGGAACCAGAAAGGCTGAGGGTTTTTCGCTGAGACCCTCTCACATCCTTGGCCTCCAGAGCTGTTCGTCTCACCCCTCTGGCTCCTGATGTCATCCCCTAGGTCTTCTGCAGCCCAAAGGCAACTAATCCACAAGAATAATCCCGTCCTCTTTTGAAGACCATTTTTACCTCTCTATTCCTGTTAGTAGCTGATTTTGAATGACTGTTCTACTACAGCACTAGCAATTTCTATTCCTTCCCCCACTGCCCTCGAGATAGAACACTCTTTTGAGCTGTCTTAGAATTTTCAAAGAAAAATATATTCCATGGTGTTTTGAATGGCTTTTCCATGTTGGTTATACAAGTACCTAAGACCCCTATCTCAGAGGATTTTGGGTATGATTAGAAGTAAATAGTGATGATAATGATGATCATCAACATCATCATCAGAAGGGAGGTGGTTAAAAAGGGGGGGTACACAGGCTACATCTGGGCCACAGATCTGATATTGGGGGAAGTGATCTCACTTTTGAAAAGTGGGACAGAAGGTGCTAACAAAATTTCTGCTTCTGCTGAATCTGTGTGTAGACTGAGGCAGGCTTGGCCCTGCTCCTGGTTGCAGCCTTTGAGGTCCCTTCATGAAATGAGGGAAGGAAGTGTTGAAAATGTGGTAGGAACGAGTGGGATTCAGGCGCATGATGAAATTATTATTTGGATCAGCATTCATACCATAGTACTAATGCAGACTTACTTAAGGATTAACTGCAGGAGAGCTTCATGGAGAAGATATATCTTGAAAGAACTTTGAAGGAAATAAGGTTTCAACATCTTAAGACATAACAGAATTTTTCAAAAATTAAATATTTTTCACATATTAAAGGATAGGCCCTAATCTCTCCTGTGGCAGCCTCCCACCTCCCAGTATCAGCTGTCACTTATAGTTCCAGGACAGACATGCCGTTTGAGCTCTTTAGTTTGATAGCGGGCTTTAAAACAAGCCATCATATAAAGAGAGAAGCTATGTTTTTCCTACAGTGCCTGTGGCAGCCAAGAATGTGCAAGAATCCTCCGTGAGACAGAACCAGTGGCTGATAGTGCAGTCAGCTAGTGGCCTCTAGCTGTTCCCTCGCCCAGGGCACTGTGATGACTGAGCGTAGCCGGGACACGGGTCTGGTTATTTCTTCCAGCGCTGACCCCACTCCATCGGGCTGCCTGAAAGATGTTTGGAAACTCTACAACACAGTCAGGGACTCTTTTTCTCAAATACCCCTTCTTTCCCTACTCGCTTCTCTTGAGTGTCAGACCTGTATCATTATTTACCTGGCTACTTCTCCTCTCTCTCTTCTTTATTTTCACAAGCATTACCTCCAAAACTTCTCTTGCACTTCTAATTCCATCCTGGTGCTTGTTTTCCAGGGAACCTGCACCGATTCAGCTCTTCCTGAATTTTTCAAGAGTTAGGTATGGAGGAACGTGTGAGTACTACCATCCCACATGTAGGGAAGATACTCCTATCCTCCACAGCACCTTACAATAAGGCACTGATGAGAAAGAAGGATTTTATGTAAGGTGAAAAGAAAAGAAAAGCTCACTCCTGGCCTGGAGGATTGTGAACGGGAGTGAGATGTCGGAGAGGCTAAGTGCAAGGTGTGTAGATGAACCTTTTCTTGGGAGAAGCACTTGGACATGGAACATAAGTGTCTCTCCATGGTCTTCCTGGATGTGGCAGAGCAACAGAGCACTTACCGCGCTTACATTGGCCATTTCTCACGGTTGTCCTGGCAGCAGGTAACCTTATGGGATGCAATGAATCCATCCAGAACAAAGACAAAGCTTGATGTAAAAGCGGCAGCTTCCCTAAGATCAATGTTCTTCACATGTAAATCAAACGCACTATGTGCCTAGTAGTCACCTGGGCCCTTTGTGTCACCTCCACGGAACTCGGGGGACAAGGGGAACCAGTGTCAACAATATACTCACATTGTTTTTGTGAGTAGTAACCAAGTCCTTGGTCTCTAATCCAGAGACTTTGCCAGTATGTCTAAAACAGTAACAGGCTACGTTGTTGACCCGTAAGTAGGGTAAAATCTTAGGTCATGACTCCCTCTTCTGAAGCATGGGAAAATGAGTGAGAAGAAAGCTAGCTTATGAGAAGAGGTGCAGTGGCATGTGGGTGGAATATCTGGGCTGAGTCCCTGAGTGCCAGAGCTGGATCCAGTGTGACTGCACCAGAGACTCTGCAGGTGAGTTTTTATCATCAAGACCTTGCGAGAAAATGAAATGTTTTTATGCCGTCACAATTCCACTGACGATGCTAGGAACCCAGAGATTCTCTAAAGCATGGCTGGAATATGAAGACACAGTCATTCCCAATGACACAAGATCATAGTTCTTCCTCCTCATATACCCCTGGGCACCCGCCTCCTGGGAGGACTTGGGTGGGAGATGGCCTGTGGCCATCTGACAGGCTGAGCATTCATGTCCCGGAAGGACTTTGGACAACCAGAAATGGAGGGCCCAAGTCATTTCATCAGAGCAAATTGCAATCAAAAGTGTTAATGTGTTTCTCCTGATACCTGGATTCTGAAAGCTTATGGGAAAAGACCCCAGGCATTGATATAAAGACAGTAAAGAAGCCAGTTTCTCTGCCTGTCCCAGTTGTAACATAAGTGAATCTGTGGCTCTATTTTATAGCATGCCCGGAAATAAAGGTAGAGATGGTAAAAAAAATTAAAGGCTAGATCACTGAAAAAATGTATATGTAGATATATATATATATATCTACATATACATATGTACACACACACACACACACACACACACGAAGGATTGACAGCACAGTGTAGGCAGGAGATTGGCATTAATTAGATGCCTGATGGGGTAGTCCCTTAGTGCAGAGACAATTTTTTACAGAATATAAAAGAGGGAGCCTCGCACTGTACTGAATATGGCATCTACCGCGTGCCTCGAACATAGTTGATGGTGAACAGATATATGTAGTATACAAAATAGTAATTTTAGTAAAGTGTCTCAGCCTTTCATTTATGGATTTTCTGAAAACATTTGATAGTATTTTTCTGCTACGTTGAGCTGTATCAAATGTGTAAAATGAATGCAGTTTTAAAGTCTGCTGTTTTGATGCTCCTACTGCTAGTCTCCATATAGACCTGACAAACTGAAATAAATAAATTCACAGTGTTCCAATGTGTGTCCTCTTGAAATGGAATTAATTAGCTGAAGAAATGAGACATTCTCACATTTAAAAATAAAATCCAAACTAATTTTCAGATTGCTACCAAGAATATATCTGCAATATCACTTCTAATAGAGTAAAAATGATAGTTAATGTCTATTTATGCACAAATTTTTGGGACTAGTTTATATTTGACATATTATTTTACTTATTATAATAGCCTGGTTAATAAAGAATGTGATAATCAGATACACATTTCAAATTTCAGAATATGATATACCAATAAACTATAATAGCCCTAAGATTATTTTGCATGTAAATAAATCTTTGAGGATTTAGATGATAATTTATGATTATGTAACACGGAAAAATCCTCACCGAAAGGACAGTTTGCATTTCTTTGAAAGCTAGTTTGGTTAATTAAAAAATGAACTATTCTCTAGGAAATAACATTATAAACAGCTATCGATACTGTGAGAGCCCACAAGAATCTTTTAAACTGATGTGTTCCTGGAAGACCTCGCCTATATTAACTAGCCTAAGTTCTGATCTGAAAGTTAAGGCCACACAGGGCCGAAAGGGGAAGGAAGACGGCATCAGCATCTAGGAGCTCAGGCTGTGGACAGTGGAAGTGGACAACAGACGTGAATGGGTTTAGAGAAAACATTTTTAAAGTCTATCCCTCTTCCTGAAAAAAGGGCAAACCAAGTACAGGGAAAACTGCATTTGAAAGAATTTTATCTCATTTTATCTTTTTCTCACCTCTAGGACCACATTTTTCCTTGGTTACTCTTAGGCTTTTAATGAAGATTTAAACTCTCCCTAAAAATTTCCACTCTTAAAAGCCAGTTAATTAGCTCCTTCCCTCCTCCCCTAACTTCCTTCCCCTATCTCCAGCCTATCCAAAATGTCATTTTGACAGTTCAGGTGGCCCAGATGGCTGATAGCCAGCCGACTGGCTGAAATTGCTGTGTGAATTCAAACCCACTCAATTCTACAAGTTATTAGCATTTTAAAGAAGTTTGCTTGATAAATCAAAGACATCTTTATTTGACATAAATTTTAAGACTAGATTAAAATACACACACACACACAGAATGGTGTACATTTGGGGACAGGTGTATCTCATTAAGTCTGGGAAATTAACCTAGCTCAGCCAGACTAAAATTTCTATAGCTGATTACCTTCATCAAAAAGTGCCAAGGCCATTCCATGGGAGAATCATTTTTGCAGCAAATAGTACTGGACTAGTGGAGTAGCCACATGCAAAGAAATGAATCTTGACACATACTTCACAGCAAACACAAAGTTAACTTCAAGTTCTAGAAGAAAATAGTGGAGAAAATCTTAGTGACTTTGTGTTTGGCAAATATTTCTTAAACAGAAAAAAATTGAAATGTCAATAAATTGGACAAAAAAATTTGCTACTTATAAGGCATTATTACTAAAATAAATGAAAACACCTAATGATTGAAAGAAATGTTTAAAAAACCTATACCTAAGAAAGGCCTTTTCTCTTAAATATATAAACAACATTTACAACTTAATGAGAAGACAAACTACACAATCAAGTGGACAAAATATCTAAATAGTCGTGTCACCAAAGATCTATGGGTAGTTAATAAGTACATGAAAAAATGTTCAACAGCATTAGTCATCAGAGAAATGCAAATGAAAAGTCTCAAGAGACCACTACGCACCTTGTAAGTGACTAAAATAAAGAAGATTGATCCAACCTGCTACTGGTGAAGGTATGAAGAAAACTGAACTCTCATACACCATTTGTGAGAATCTAAGATTGTATAATCACTTTGGAAAACAATCTGGCAGTTTCTTTAAAATTAAATATATATATATTTATATATTTATATACTTATATATATATCTCAACTATACAACCTAGAAATTGCACTCTTAGGCATCTACCCAAGAGAAATAAATTCTTATGTCCATATTTGAACATGAATGTTCCATTTTATTTGTAATAAACAAAACCGAAACAGCTAAAATATTCAGCAAATATTTTTATATTCACTACAGTGGAATATTACTCAGTAACAAAAAAGAACCAAGTATTGGTTCTTTTCAACAACTTAGTAGAATCTGAAAATAATTATACTGTGTGAAAGAAGCTAGACAAACAGAGACCATACTGTATGTTTCCAGTTATGTGCATTTCTAGAAAATGTAGACTAATCTGTAGTGTCAGAAAACAGATGAGTGGTCGCCTGAGCAGGGTGGGGTTGCGGGGAGAAATAAATGTAAAAGGGGCACGAGGAAACTTTTAGGGTAATGGGTACACAATCATTACCTTGATTGTGGTAGTTTCACAGAGGTGTACAATATATGAAAACTTACTACATTGTACACTTTAAGTAGGTGAGGTTTATTTATCGTCAGTGAAGATTTAAAGATCAGTTTAAAGATAAAATAGTTTGGCATTCAAACTGAAGAGTTGGATTTTTCTTCATAAGATACTTGAATTCAGTCTTTTGACATGAAATCCCATTTCATAGCATCAAATGATGTCCTAAATATTAAGTATTCCAAAAGCTGCTGGTCCCACCACTTCATTTTACATATTTAGTAACGGTAGTGTATTTCACATATTTAGAAGCAGAGAAACTATTGGGTTTTCTAAGTTACCTATAAAAATGAGAACTAGAATTCTGTTCTGCTGGCTTAGGTTAGGATACCTTTCACATATTTCTGGAGTTGCTATACAGTCAACAGACTAAATTTTCCAATATAAATAATAACAAAACTGACAAGGAACAGATATTCCAAGAATGCCCCCCAAATGTCTCTACTCCTGCCAACAGTTCCTGAAGAATTGTATGACACGGTGGCCCTGGCCGGGTAGCTCAGTTGCTTAGAGCATCATCCTAATGCACCACCAAGGCTGTGGGTTTGACCCGCAGTCAGGGCACAGGCAAGAATCGACCAATGAATGCATCGGTAAGTAGAACAACTAATTGATATTTCTCATTCTCACTCTCTTCCCCTTCCTTTCTCTCTTTGAAATCAATTTAAAAATTGCATGACAAAAAAGAAAATGCTGTCCTTTTATATCTTATAAAATGTAAACTCCAAATACCCTTTTGTCTGTCAAGATTCTGCCCTTTTGCTTCAATTATATAAAATGAACCTATGGTTAACTTTTTTTTTTCAGAAAGCATGCCTAAATATTACTTTCTCATAAAAATTTGCAGCAAAATTTTGAACATGTAGAATTTACCACCAAAAAAGTGATTTTTAAACATTGTTTGAGTATAATGTTTTGCCAAAATCTGGATTCTTAAACAGGAAACTAATTCTATAAATTATCAGTTCAGGAGGATGGTTGAGTCCTTGAGTATTCTGCAACAGTATTACTAGTTTAATTTAAATTTTAGTTTTCAATATACTTCTGGTTGCCTCAACAGATGATGTCTGTAACAGATCCTGGTTTTTTCTTTTCTTTCTTTCTTTTTTTTTTTTTTTTTTTTTTTTTTTTTTTTTTTTTTTTTTTTTTGCCTACCCCAATAGCTGTCTCTCTCATTCTCTTTCTTTCATATAGGTATATTTGTTTTCTATTTTAGGATTAGAAATCGTCTTTCCCGGATTCCCTGATAATGGATGTTGACCCAATCAGGTGTGGAAGTCTTCTGGAGACTTTGGTGCAGTCGGGGTGGTGGTTGGGTGGGGTGAGCAGGTAACCTGCTCTGCAGAACTGGCCTGAGCACCTTGTGCATGAAAACCTCTCTGCCTAGAGCATCTGCCCAGGACCCAGTGAAGCTCAGCACATCAGAGGGAAGACGGAAACTACTGAGCCTTTGCAAATGTTGCTGTGCTACAGACTTAACCCACCCTGGAACCGCCTCCCTGCAGGTTTCTAGTTATGTAAGGAATAAATGTCTTGCTCTTTTAAAGAACGTTTTATCGATAATTTGTTTCTTGAACTTAAATGATGCGATTCTCTGATTTGTTCATTCATGGTCCACTCATTGATGCACTCTTGCATTCGACCAAAGCAACAAGTATTCTATCTTCACCTTGGGCTGGAGGGATAATTGAACAGAGAGATCTGTAGTTTGCTACAATGACTGAAACGTATTGTTCTGAATGTAATCACATTCTAATATTCTGCCCAGGAACCTAAAAATCTTTAAGGTTATAGTTTATTTGATGAGACACATTGTGTCCTTTATAAGAATGCACAGTATCTGATGCTCTGGACTCTTTTCTCATTTCCTATCTCCAGCTCACCTTTAAAAAGTCATTTAATATCCTTGGTAATGTTTCCTCATGTATAATGCTATGGACTATGTTAGGACAGTTCTTCCTGACCTTTGGGCCAGTGCTTATTTTAATAATTGATAAAAATTGTCCATCAACTTTCCTTCAGAACAAAATGTAGGTACAATTTCAGGACATTCATGAATCATTTCAGCATAGTCATGATCCAATGGATTCATTTATTTGTACCGTAACTGTTTATTAAGTGTCCATTACCGGTTACTGACACTGTATTCTAGGACAGGAGTGCACAAGGTGGAGTTCCTGCCCAGAGCTCCCTCACAAAGCAAACCGACAGTCACAATGCAGCGCTGAAGTGCTGCTGCAAAAAGGCTGACGGCAGAGAATCGCGAGGTCACATTGCAGGTTCCCCTTACTCACCTTGGGAGTAAGAATGTTTTTAGGGCACTCAAGGCATTGCAGGAAATACCAGCAGGAATAGAGCCTCGGGTAAGATAGTTAGGTAGACTCGAGAAAACAGAAATAGATACGGCAAGTAGGATAAAGAGGGTGGGAGAAAATGAAGACTGAGAACATTTAGACATAGTTAAATCAAGGAGAACATAAAGTCAATAAGGGTTTTGGGATTTATATCAGTGATACAGAAGCTATTGAATGTTTTTAGGTAGAAATGATACCTGATCCCACTGGTGCTTTAGAAAGATGACTTTCGCTTCTGGGGTAAACAATGGACGAGGAGAAGGTAATCGTGGAGGCAAAGAGACCACTTAGGAGGGCTGTGATAAAAATTCAGAGAAAAAATGGAGTCTGAAACTAAAAGCCATTTAAAAAGTGAAGAAGCCCCCACACATTATCAGGTGGTCCCAGAGTTTCACTGCCTTGACTTTTGGGTAAATGTCATTGTCTAATATTTTTCCTTGCATCTGGAATCTACAAATGACTTATTTCCTCATCTATAAATAAAAATTCCTATCTCAAAGAGGTTTTGCTTTGTTTTCAGTATTAATGAAGAAAGTGCTTGGAAATATTTACTGCTTAGTGTAATAGGTGCTTATGAATGTAAACTTTTTATTTTTTTATCCTAAATTCTGCCTTTACTTCACCTTCCCATAAGCCTTTTACCAAATACAGCTGTGGATTTAGAATTTAATTTATTAAACTGGTAGAATGTTGTAGTCAGCACAGCTCATTCAGGGTCATCTGTCAATCATATATCGTCCTGATTTCAACAACTACAACAACAAGAATGAGTTTACAAATTGGGAGTTCAGATAATTGCCTGTATACTTCATCTTAATTTTTCAAGGAAAAGCCATGCCTCTGACTTCAGTGTATTTTAAAAGGCCACGCAGGAGTGCAGAGGGTGGGAGAGAGAGCCCACAGGACAGATGGGGATTCAGAGGTCAAAACCGAGAACCACCGGAGAATATTCCCAGGCCTTGAAACCTAAAGGGGGCTGGCTGCCTGGCTGAATTTTGACACTGTTTTGGATGCTGACTCCATTTCATCAGCAGTTTTCTCCCTGTTTGAGCCAGAGTATCTGTAAACTATTACCCTATGCCTGTCCCGTCACTGAATGTTGGCAGCAGAGAACTTACTCCTTTAGTTGCTCAGGGCCACAGGTGGTTAAGAGCAGTGCTCTGGGAGGCTGTTTGATGGAATACACGAAGAGCCTCACCTGTACCTGATTTGGAAGATGGATGATAGGATCCGGGACCTTTAGGCTGATGCTGTAGTAGGAGGAGACCTTTGGGGACCTCGAAATGGGATAAATGTATTTTGCATTGGGGCAAGAAATGAATCTTTGGGGGCCAAAGCATACTTTGTGGTCTCCCAGGTATGTCCACATCCCAATCCCCAGAGCCAGAGAATGTGTGACATCATGTGGCAGAGGGACCTTGCAGATGTAATTAAAGTTACAAAGTTTAAAATAGGCAGACTGGATTATCTGGGTGGGTCCAGTCTAATCACGGGAATGTTAAAAGCAGAACAATTTCTCCAGTGGGAGGCAGAGAACTGTGGCATAAGAGAAAGTCAAAGAGATTCCAACCCTGAAGAGGATTCAGTAGTCCATCGCTGACACCGAACGTGGAGAAGGGCAGGGGGTTCAGTTGTAGAACCACAAAAACCAGAATTCTCCCAGTTACTTTATTGAGTCGATGCTTCCCCACATCCTGGGTGGCTAATGGTTGATGTTGGCCTTTGGAGATTCTAAGCAGAGAATCCAGCCCAGATGTGCAATATCCTGATTTCTTTTTTTTTTAAGTGTTACTGTTTATTTTTAGAGAGAGGGGAAGAGAAAGAGAAAATGTGGGAAAGAAACATCAATGTGTGGTTGCCTCTTATGTGCCCCCTACTGGGGACCTGGCCTGCAACCCAGGCATGTGCCCTGACTGGGAATTGAACCGGTGACCCTTTTCTTCACAGGCCTGTGCTCAATCCACTGAGCTACGCCAGCCAGGGCTATCCTGATTTCTGACTTATGAAAATCATGAGCTAATAAGTTTCATTATTTTACCCTGTTTAGAAAAGCAAAACAAGTAAAATAACAAGTTTTTAAACCATTCTTTCAAACCAGATTGAATCCATGGAATACTCTTCAAGAGATGATCCAGCTTGTCACTAGTTTTTTTTGTTGTTGTTGTTTGTTTTTGCTGTTTGTTGTTGTTGAAAAATAAGTTTATAATTTAGTTTTCTCCTTCCCTAGAAACCTATTCTGACCCACAGAGAAAAAAAAATCACCTGCAATTTGGAAACTGTTTCTGAATGTCTTGATGTTAAGCCAACAGTCATCGAGTCACCGAGAAGCCACTTTTCATTCAGTTTTTCCCCAGATACCACTATTTACAACTTCACTTTAGATAATTTCAGATGGTTTGGAATATTAATAGGCTGTGTTAATTTTTCTGGATTATGTTTAAACTCTCTCCTTTCTCTGTTCTGGGTGCACTAGTCAGCTCAGGCTACTGTAAGAAAATACCATGGCCTGGGGGGCTTAGACAGCAGAGATTTGTTTTCACAGGTCAGGAGTACCCCTGATGGGGTTCCTGGTGAGAGCCCTCTTCCGGCCCTGCAGACAGCTTCCTTCTCGCTGTGTCTTGGGTGCTTCCTTTTCGTTAAATTATTTTCTCTTCCTATATGCCATCCATCTATTATTGCTACATCATGGATGCTCCTTTGATTCATTTCAATGTCATCCTGACTGGAAGTCTCAAGACTCATAATTAGAAATACCTTCTACAACATTCCAAATACTTGAAATACATTTTAAAATCTACACTCTTATTGTTTCATGCTGCATAAAGTAAATAACGTTTTGAATTTTTTCCAGTAAAAACTGCCAACATATTCTTAGAACGAATGTAATTCAATTTTTATTTATCCATATAATTGATGGTGTTATTCACATTTCTACACTCTATGAAGCACCTGGCCTAGCACCTAGCATATTGTTTCTGAATAAAAAAGATAGGTCTATACTTTTGTTCTTTTTGAATAATAGGTAAGAGATTTCTAGTCACCACAGCTATTTCTCTACTTTTCCTTGACTAATGGGTGAATATGTATCTAAGGAGCGGATTTAATGGGTTCATCAAGTACTACTCTAAAAGTCAGCTCTGTGTTATGAATGAGAGGGTAAGACCATTAATAGCGTTGTCACACCACGAAGCTGCCAGGAACACTGTGCCGAGGCTTCTGCCCATGACTTTCTTCAAAGCATTGTCACTAAATGTTTGCTGCCACAACAGTCCAGATTCAACTCCCAAAAGTGAGATTCGTTCATCCCTAAATCTCATTTAAATGACCTCTCCAGGTCTTATAAAAATAGCAGAGAAAACAACAATGAAGATACCTTAAGATAGCAGCTGAGGCTTGCCCAAATCACAGACATCCCGCTGGTTACCATCATAGGAGCAGTCTTTTTCGCTGTTTTTATCTGGATAGCACAGTGTAGAAAGGAATTTCTGGCTGCTGGTCCAAGAAACGTGGTGTGGCATGCAGAAACCCAACTGCTGCAAGGTAACGAGATAGACTTTTCCTGCTTAAGAGAGTTGACTTATGAATTCCCGAGGAAAGATAACCAAACTATTCCCTAAATTCTCAAAAACAAATAGTGCTGCCCTAGCATTCTATCTATGTTAACATTTAGGCTTGACATGTTATAGAGCTCGAGTCCAACTGGCAAAAACTTAGAAAGCACTCCTCAGAAAACACATACAGGTTTAGCAAATGTTTATTTATCTAAGTTGGATTAAATAGAAATTGTACATAATGGTACAGAAAAAATGATGCAGTGCACAGTGGCAGATCCACGTGAGAGCCAATGAGACGCATTATCAACGGCCTCTGCCGCCTGCCACCAGACGGCGTGTCTTGGTGTACAGTCAGTGAAGAGAAGTAACCTGGCACATGCTCTACGGACACAGGCAAGCACATAAAAGAACGCCACCCAGACAAGGACGCCTCAGTATAGTACTCTAGCTTGTAACGAACAGAACACATTCAATTTACAATGAAAGCCAAAATACAATGCTATCTTCCCGGAAAAATAAAATAAACATGCCTGCTTAAATAACACATGACAATCAAAAGAGTGTTTGTGGAAATCGAGTATGTATATCTGATTTAAATGCAACAGTGTTGTCCTTAAAAACGAGCAAGCACTGCTTCAGAAAAAGTAACCGGACGTGATAACCCTGACTCCCGACTGCCCTCATAACCACAGCACTTCCCTTTGGGATCTCCAACATCTGCACAAGGCCCGGTGATTTTCTGTAGCCTGATAGCTAAAGAAAGGACCATTTTTAAGGACCACAGCTGCTGTGTTTGTTTCATGCTTAACATCAACACTCAAAATGATTTACTGTATTTTACAAACTTTACAAATGTTTATAATTACCATTAAGATTTACAAAACCCTACACCCTATAGCAAATAGTAAACACAATAAAAACATCATTAAGTATGTAACTACTTTTGGGAAGGAAACAACTCTAAAACATATATGGAATTGCCACTTAATAAATAGGCAATGACTTTCTGTTCCCTTTTTTTCCCTAGAGCCCTTATTAGTGTTTAAGTCTATTTTTAATCCCGGTTTCCCCCAGTGGGTAGCTTTGTGCTGAGCTATTCAGTAATAAACATCAAAAGAAAAATTAGTCATGTAGGATGTTAGGCATGGAAATGTCATGACAAAATATACCGTCGAGCTGTAATCCTTGCCAGCAGACTTGCACTGCTAGCTCTGTGGGGGATGGGACACTGAAAGGGGAGGTGTGCATTTTGACATCAGTGCCCATACCACCCACAGGTCCTCTCTCTTAACAGAGAACAACTCCGCAGTACAGACATGAGGAAGCAGGAGACTGACCCTGCGTAGAGGTGCCCCTTTGGAACTAGGGTTGGTGGTTGAGATATTTTGAAGGTTTGTCTCCCTCTCTCCTTCACAAAGTTTATATCCGGGGAAAATGTGGTGGGTTCTGGGCAAACTCTTAATTCTTCCAGGTGTTGCAAGTGATTAAGCATGTGACTTTCCCAAGTTCAAGAAAGAGGGGATAAATCTTATCAATTCATTTGTGATTTTCCAAGTGGGCATTTCTCAAACAAGATTCTGAATTTGAATTTTAACTCCAGAAAGGAAAAAGACTAGAAATATATTTTTGTTGTACCTCTCAGATTCTCAGGGACAGAACAACATAGGCTGTTGGTTTGTCTTTCAAGAGGGCAATGGGTTTCTCTTAAATCATGTCATGACGTGTGTGTGCACCACGCACCTGCATGCATGGGGAGGAAAGGGAGTGGGTGGGTGAGGAGAGAGAAAAAACGAGAAAAAATTTAAAAGCACGTGTATGTATGGACACATAAATGGAATTTAGTGCTCTCACTAAACTGTGGACTTGACTCTTCAAAAATGTTTTGGGGTTGTATTTATTTTTCTAGAATCAAGTGGAGCATTTTACTTAAAATGTTTTATCTTCTGGTTAATTCATTTAAGTCAAACAGTATGTAGGTTCACCCAGTTCTTAAGACCAGTCATGGGAAGTTGTTTTCCTCAGTTTTGTTTCTTCAGCTACCAAATAGTTTAGTTCACCAGTGACATTACTGTTGCCATTATTACTAACTGCTTGCATGTGTTCAGATCAAAATGCTAACTACACCATGTCTGCATTACTTTAAAAAGACCCTCAAGCACAGGGAAAATTCTGATTCCCCTTATCTTGTGTTAGTGGAAAATATTTTCAATAAATTATATTTTATTGATTTATCTGTTCACTATGAAAAGTGTTTCAGACTTAAACGTTGCTAAGGGTCCTGTAATCTGTGTCTATGGTTCTATTCTCCTACATTAGGTAGCTTTTACTGAAATGCAGTGCTTTTTAAAAATCTGTGACTTCCAATACATTCTGTTTCCAGTTAATATTGGTGGGCAGCAATGACCTCCTGTGGCTTCCTATGTAAATAGCAACTGGGTTTTTCAGAGAATGTTAATTTTCAATGTATTTGTGTCCTTTAGACCTGTGCAGCTTACTGAATGAACTTTTTAAACTTTCCTAAAACATTTACGTATTTGTTAATTTTAGAATAAAATGAAAAGTCATTATAAGATTATCAATACTTTAACTTTCTTATTTATATAGCTTCTAAGCTAATTTTGAAAACTAAAATGAATATTGTTTAAAATTAACATTTAAATATTCATATTTGTTTGTTAGGGGTATAATTCACTTGCCTTTAGTTTTTATTTAAATGAATAATGTCAAAAATTATATTTTGTAAAGGTAATTGCTAAGTAAAATGGAGAAAAAACTTCAGAAAATAAACATTTTCAAAAGTAAAACATCTTGATACTATTTATAAGAGAAAA
>PVKM010027986.1:0-18512 GCA_004027735.1 Carollia perspicillata
TATGTATATGTGTATCTATATATACACATACACAGGCACATGCAATGACTATATGAATGTATATATACAGGTATACACATTTATATCTGTCCTTAATTCTGTATCTATTTATATTTAAAGCCTCAATCACAGAGTTCATTTTAATTTTCTCCCTTTCCATATTTGTAATTCCCTTATCTGACATTAAGAAATCGGGTTCTTATTATCCTTGATGTATTTGTTCATTGGACCAATGTGCTCTGTATGGACCATTTTCCCATTGCTCCTGCCACCGTTCTCGCCCCACCCACGCAGCCACCCTCCTGCTGTTACTCAGGGTCTCCTCCCACACCATACGGCCCTCCCACGCCCTGCTCAGGCATCCCCCACATCCTGCGAGGGACTACCTTGTATGCGCCCATCTAATGGCTTTTGGATTGAATTATTCAGAAAGGAGGAAGGGCAGAAAGAACGAGAGACACTCAGCTACTTTTAATAATTACTAGTGAACGTTAACGTGGGGCACTCCCCATGGCTGATCAGAAAATGGAAGCCATCAGAAGAGAATGACATCACCCTCTCGTGACCAAATCCACTAGCCCGTCTGCCTCCATATTCATGAACTTGACCTTGCCTCCTGGCATAATGGACAAACTGTCTGTGCTCTAAAGCTGGCTCCCTGCCTCTTGGCCGGCTCATGAACTTTTTCAATGAACTCTCTCTGTGGTTACTCCCGCTGGTCTAGCAAATGGGTTACACAATCTCCAACCTTAGAGAGAAACCTCCCTTGAACCTCACATCGGCCGCACCTACTTCTCTTCTTTTTAACAAAGCGCTGCCTCTCCTGCCTCCACTTCCCAAACCCATTCCTTCTTCAACCCCACTGTGAATGAGCTTTCACTCTCGCCAGCCACCCAGACTGCTGTTGTCAAGTGACCTTCATGCTGCTGAACCCATTGGCTGCTTCTGTCTCCACCTTATTCAGTCCATCTGCAGCATCAAACACAGCTGGTCATTCCTTCCTTCTTGAAACATGTTCTTCCCTTGGTCTCTGAGTCAGCCTCGGTCCATCCCCCGCCTCCAGGGCCATGCTGTCATTCCTCTTTGCTCACGCCTCTCTACGGGCCATAGGGCTGTGTGCCCCACCCTCTTGCTCTCCACATTCTCACCCCACGTGACTGCAGTCATTGCCGAGGGTCTGCGACCATCTTCACAGTGACGACTCCATCGTAGCCCTTGCCTCTGCACATACCTCGTGGTCTACTCAGCATGTCTACTAGGAACTGTAACATATATTAAACTTAACGTGATCCAAACCGAACCCGATTCCTGCCCACCCACACCCAAATCTTGCTGGCGTTGTCTCCATCAGAGTAAATGGCACCCCCGGTTCAGCTAGTTGCTCAGGCAGATCTTGGACTTCTCACACTTCCCTCCTACCCCGCACCCAATGCAGCAGTCTCATTGGGCGGAGGTGCAGATGTCCTAAATCTGGTGACTTCCTACTCTCTTCACTCGCTACCACCCTACTCCAGGTCACCACCTCTTGCTTACATCATTCATGTAACAGCCCCCTACTATTCTCCCTGCTTGCACCTGACCACGCTGCAGGCAATTCTTCACACAGCAGTTCAAAAAGGCACCACGCCCTCCAATGGTTTTTCATCCCAGTCGGGATAAAACTTCAGCTCTTACCCTGGGTGAAAATGGTGTGTGTGTTTGGGCCCCGCCTACCTCTCCAAGCTCAGTCCCCGGCACTCTTCCCTGACATTCAGGTCACAAGGCCCTCCCTGCTGTCCCCTCACAAAGCAAACTGGTTCCTGCCTCCGGACCTTGTGCTCGCTGTCCCCCCATCTTTGCATGGATGTCTCCAACTACAGTCAAGAACCTGCTCAAAGGCCACCTTCTTCAAGTTCTAGTCGCCTTCACTGCCCAACATCCTCCCTGAACCCTTTCTTCCTTTGCCCTGATTTTGCATTTCACACAGCGCTTGTTACTCCCCAACGTTGTTTAGTGTTCGCGCCCTATCCCCTCCCTAGGATGTGAGCTCGGTGCGGTCAAGACCGTGGATGGAACAGTACACAGGGCACCGCAATAGACTCCGCTGATTTGGTGATTTTACGTATGCAGGATTCAGGCAATGCCGGTGTCACTCGGTGCTGCGGCTGAAAGCCACCTCCCCTGGGTCTGAGAGCCCGTGGGAATGGTGAGCCACGTGGTATAAGTTGACCCATAAGGCGAAGAACAAGCCGCTCTGGTACTGAGGAGGAAGTTGAAAGGGGTTGTACTCAGGATAATAACCAGATATTCCTGAAACAGCATCCCCCTGATGGTGATTCGTAACCCCTCCTGCTTCTATACAGTGATATCAAACTTCACTGATAAATCCATTCCCCATGCAGAAGTACCTTCTGCCGGAGCTACTGAGATCTCCAAGTTCTGTGTCAAGCACCTGAGGGTGAGGAACGTGAGCTCTTTTATTTCGGGTTTGCGTGTAACAGGGGCTGTTGCCAAGGCACTTTGAGAACACCGAGGTAGCTGGGAATGAACGCCCAGCAGCAGCAGCTTGGCCGCCATCCCCTTCGCCGTCTGTCTGCTAGGACGGAGTGCCCAGCTCCTGCCCTGCAGCCCGCCTCCCACGCTTGAGAGAAAATGATGCCGCCGCTGCAGCTCTATGCCGAACAATATTTGCAATGACTTTGTGGTCATGCTTCTGAGATCAGGGTGCACATTACTTTAGGGCGATGCAGAGCTAAAATCTGCAGCCTGATGCTAACGGAGAAACTTGGCCTGTGGCTATGAAATGAAAATGGTTTTACCCTTGCCTCTTGGATGCACAGGCAGAAGATAATAAGCAGTGGGCCCTCAGCCCCTACTTTATATATTCGACGGGGAGGGGGAGTGAGCACAGGCTTCCTACCATGCCGTGGGCTTTGATGGGGCCCAGCAGCAGCCTGGCCGGCCTGGCCAGCCTGGTCGGTGGACAGACCTGACAGAAAAGGGCACTGCAGGAGGCTTCCCCTCCAAAATGGGCCGCTTTCCACCCCAGATGGACCACTACGTGGGCTGTGACCTAGTCCAGGAAGGAAAGGCGTGGCCAGAGCAGGGTGGCATCCTGCAACTTGGCCACTGACCTCTGGGGCTTCCACATTTGTGTGTAAAAGCCATTATGGAAATGTAACTTGCTTGGCAGGCAGGGTTATATTCAAAGCAGACCGCCCTCTCAGCAAAGTGACAGTGACCACCGCCCAGTAAGGATGTCCCAGAGAGGCAGAGTGGAGACGGCGGCGGGGGACTGGAGACATGAGGGAAGCAAAGCTTTGCTTCATGGGAAAATCTCTGAAGGGCACGGAGGCCTCCCCCAGTCCCACTCGCTTTGAGCTTGAAGCATTTCACTCCATTGAGACGCAGCCGTGTTTCAGGTGGTAGACTGGGTTTGAGGGAGTTTCAGGGACAGAACTTAATAGTTTCAATGTTCGCCTTCCTTAACTGAAAGGCATCCATGTGGTAACCATTGTTTTCCGGCTCTAGATTGGGTTTAACGCTGGACTGTCCCCTAAAACGCAGGCCCTGTTTTCATGATCTACAGAACACTGTGGGGCTCTTTCGAAGGTTCAAGACAAATGATAGGAAAAGTGGAAGATGCTTTTGAGTTGGATGGTGACTTGTATGGTCTCCCCTAAAGTAATTCAACTCTTTTTTTAGGGTTCTGCCAGCAATATTGAGGCTGGAGGCACCAGGAGAGAGAGCGAGCAAGAACCCACAACATGAAATATGAATTAAGAGGTTGGTTGTTTTCTTCCAAACCTAGGTTGCGATGACTTGGAGTTTATGAAGGTAATGGAATGGAAAGTTCCTGAAGCTAGCTGGTACTTTGGCCAAAGTCCTTAGTGTAAGGGACCTCATCAGATGAGCGAGGTGACCCTCTTGGTGGACGTGGGGAAGCAAGTCCGCTTTGTCTTTGATGCCTATCGGACCCACTGCCCCCCACGGAGAAGGGCCGGAGAGGAGCTCCAGCCTGGCTCTCCGAGGCGGATGGGGGGTGGGGGTCCACCTCTGGTATACAGGGGGGCTCTGAAGTTTCCCACTTCGCCAAGAATCACCGAGTCCTCCCAACACCCTGGGTCATGAGCAGCTGGCGATGATGAAAAAAATGGGTATAGCTCTAGATCATGTGAACTGGGATGGTAACAAAGGACTCTTCCTGTTACAGTGGGTTCGGAATGACAGAGGCTAGAAAATGGAGTTGATGGGAATAGTGTCCAGCCCCTCCTTCCACCCAGCCATGGCCACCGAGGGCCAGTGCCCCACTTAATGACCAAAACCGGTCTCTGTCCCCTCCCCTGAACTCCCTTTACATTGTCCGTCACTGTTGGCACCTCTGACATTATGTGGGTCAAGGGAAAGAGAAAGTTAAAAACTGGCACCTGCAACGTTTTGCACTGTCTTCAGGGCCCAGCAGGAGAAGAGGCTAGGACCAATGACTATAATAAATTTAAAGACAAATGACTATAATAAATTTAAAAATAAGCCTGGATTTATGTGAACCGGCACACGACTTGTTCAGGCCACGACAGGGCACGGGGCTTCGGGGCAACCGTCTCCCATTCTGGGGGTGCTGTGGATCATGGGTCTCGGGCACAACCAGCTGCACATCCTAGGGAGACATTTGAGAACGGACATGGCCCACCCACTGAGTAAATCCCCCCGGGCAAGTGATGGGGGGATTTACTTTTTTTTTTCTAATGGGGATCATAAACCATAGGAAAAACACAAACAAAAGCTACAGAGAACTCAATACCAACTTAGTTTTACCCCCCCAAAGAATTAAAAAAATCTATATACCTGGTTTATAAATTAAGAACTGCAAATAGAAGAAACCATTAAAGAAGTTCTAAATCGATACCTTGTTCACGGTTTAGGAGGCTGGGAAGAAAAGAACGTATCAAAAATCATTTGCGACGAGGGAGGACCAGAGCAGGCCACGGGCGGCAAGGAAGCTGAGGGAAGTGGCTTGCTGGGGGCAACAGCAGCAGGTATCAGAGCAAGAGCCCAGGGTCCAACCGAAGTTAATCACCGCTGAGCAGGTGGGCTTGAGAGGAGGACAAGGGTGAGAAAAGTCCAAGCCCCCAAAAGAAGCAGCTAGAGGTAAAGCTGGGAGGGACTGAGAGGGGAATGTGAGAAATAGATGAGAACTTAGGGGAGGAGGGGGGCCGTGACAGAGAATGAATGAACATTAACTCATTCATTCCAAGCATCAGCTTTTCAAGTCTATTAACTGAAAATGGAGTAATCCCAGTAAGCTCTTGCTACTCTTTCAGTTGTTCCACTGATCTGAATCTTAAGTCTTGAAAGAGTCCGCTCCTACAGCTGAGATGGGCAAAGAGAATTATCCTGTGGGTTTCTGGCAAAAGCAATTACACCTGTGGGCTGACAGACATCAAGCTAAGAACTACAGGTTCCCAACGGCTACGGCAGGCTTGAGGAGGACATCTGGCCGCCTGGTCGGTTCTCTGCAAAATACCGCTTACTGCGGCTGTGGAGAGGAGTCGCACTGGTAGACCAGCAAGCCACGGTGTTTGGCTTTTAGCAGTCCACATCTGCTACTAATAAGGATCACTCAGTAATTTTCTAAACCATTACAGGTTGGCAAGTTTTCTGTACTAAGTTACTGACTTTTCAAAGAGAGGGACTTCGTGCTGGTCTCGCCCAGCTGTCTTCTAGCTCACCCGACATCCGTCTAGTGTGGTAACATCTGCCTGGCTTTCTAGACACTCCTCTTCTTGGCTTCGTGAGCGAAACTACTGTGGTTCAAGGTGTGTTCTATTTAGTGGAGGGACTAACTGATTGGAATGTGTCACTCCTACGACACTCAGAAAGCACAACATTCTTCCCAAGCAGTTGTCGAGTTAACAGTGACGGGGACAGAGCTGGGACGTGATCCCCAGGGAGGTCTCCAAAGGTGGTGAGAAAGGCATCACCTCACCCTTTTATGCCCCCCAAGTGCCATCGCTCTCCCTGGCATCCGTCACGGTCATCACAACGATAAATTAATAACCGGGTGAGGGAGACGTCCTGACAAACCACCCTCCCGGTTCTCATGGGTGTCCCCAGCTCTCCATGCCTGGCTCTTCAGAGCTGCATTTCTTGGCCAGTGACAGACTGGCAGTCTGGATGTGCCTAGCTCTTGGCTCTCAATTGCAGAGCAAAGCCGACTAGGAGGGGATTGGTGAGTCAGTGGATTTGCAAGTCGCCGTGTAGACACTTGTTTCCTGTGTACCTATCCCTTCTCCTGGGTGGTTACCTGGGTGCCGGCCTGATACTGCAAAAATGTGCTGCGTCCTTCCTTCCCACGTAAACAAACTCAGCTCATTTTGTACCATTAACACACACACACACACACACACACATACCTCTCAAAACAAAAAACTTGCACTGAACAGTAATCAGAGCTCTCAGTAATTGCAGTGGGAGAGTCAACATAGATACTCGGAATCAACATCAGCTCCTCGGGGTGACACGGGGATGCCGTCATTCACACGGAGGAGTCCACACTTAATGCAGGTCCGTTGAGATTCTCCCAAGGCAAGCAACGTTCATCCTGAGTTTCTTTCTCTAAAAGGCATGTGAGCATGTGGATAGTCTTTCGATGTCCCCAACTCCAAACACCAGTTCACTGAATAATCATGCAGACCAGCAGCAACCCACCCTGGACCCAGCAGATGTAAATCCACACAGGAGGTTCTCCCACCCCACCCCCGCCAGCTGAGAAGTCAGGAGCGCAGTCTGGAGCGGAGGTTCGATTGGGTCCCGCAGGTGGGAAAGTGGCAGTCACAATCTGGACACAGATGCACCTGACTCCAAAGCCTGTATGCTTTTTCTAAAAAAAGATTTTATTTGTTGTTAGAGGGGAAGGGAGGGAGAGAGGGGAGGGGAAACACCAATCATTTGCCTCTTGCCTGATTGGAGACCAACCTGGAACCCCAGCACGTGCCCTGACAGGGAATCGAACCTATGACCTTTCACTTTGCTGGAAGACTCCCAACCAACCCACTGAGCCACATCAGTCAGAGCCAAAGTCAGTATTCCTAATTATTTTGCTAAAGTGTTTTCTCTCTGTTACAAAATAAGAACTCTACATAACAGAAGATATTCAGACACCACCACAAAGCCTGGCATTTTCTCCTCTATCTCTTCTTGGAAAGGCCTTTCCACCTGGTGTCAGTGTGAATACTAATTCCAACTTATCAAAACCCAGGGTTGAAGTACCAATCCTCTGGTAAAAACATGAGTTATGATTAGAGTTTTAATGAAATTGGAAAGAGGAAAAACACCTGACGTTGACTTTTTCTAAATAACATTTTCACGGGTCACAGGGTCAGCAGTTCACAGCCAAGGTTATCTAAGCTCGTTCTCGCCACAGGCTTAAGCCATCCCAAAGAAAGGAAGGCCCGGGCCACCTGCGAAGATCTCACTGAATCCTACCCGCTACCTAAGGGTCAAGTTCTGAGTATCACCTGCTCGGCTGAGGCTCCACGAAGTGCCCTGGAGCTCTTTCGAAGGTACGGCACGCGTGCAAACTAGTACTATGAATCGACTCGATTCCCGCAAGCACAGCCGTGTAACCCAGGGGAAGAAACACACGAGGCCCGAGGCTGCACGCCAGTCTTCGTCAGAAAATAGATTTATTATTGGTAGTGAGTGAAGTCAAGGTGTCAGTGTTCATGATAGAGAAGGGGTTGTATGAGCCCAGGCTGCCTTTACGTTGGTAAAAAAAAAGCCTTACTTCACTTGTAATCATAAACATTATTCCAGTAAAAGAGGTACATTTTCTCTCCTTTTTGTCTTCTTACGTGATTGCCATAGTTTAAATGAAATGGCTCTTACAAAGTCGAGAGAGAGAAAAGGAACAGAGAGAAAGCCCGCGCGCCACAGTCTGGACAACTCCGCCCCGCCCCGCAGGCCTGAGCCAGGTGCCCACCCTCCCCGCCCCCCAGCCCCAGTTCTCCCGTCCCCATCCCGAACCCCAGCTGTGCCGGAGGGGAGGTGGCCGAATGATGGAGCCTGGTTAGAAGAGAAAGTTGAACAGAAAGCACACAAGGCGGAGAGGGCTGCCTTTCCCTTGCTGTCACCACACTTGGGGTTTATTAACACCACAGCGGGTCCTCCAGGGCCGATCCTGGCCTTGGCCTTGGCGCTGCAAGTCGCTGCTGACCAGGCTGGGACGTGCTTCTGTCGAGTCTGCGCTCTGGTGTTCTCTTTAGCGGTCTTCTCTTTCGATAGGTTACTTTCTCACTAGGAAAAAAAATGTTCCACCTCTGGAATTAACGTTGAAGGACTTCTGCTTGTGCTGAAAGTTGGTTTTATCCTCCCTTCTCAATCACGCTCTGCAAGAGAAACAGGAAAACACACAGTTTACCACCAGGAGGGTAAAAGTAACAGCAACTAGTCGGTATTGTATTAGTTTGCACTGCTTTTCAAAGATCGACTTCAAAACCACATAAAGCAAGGCATATGCTTCCTGGTTTTAAAACACCACTGCCTTCAAGGAACACGGCTGCTTAATCATGTCCACCCTGCAAGTGACCCCACACCCACCGTGCAAAGCTGGACGTGCAGGGGAGCCCAGCCTGCATCGTGGGCTGGGGCGGGTGTGGGGCAGGGGCAGTGTGTGTACACGGTCTCACTACCCTGGGGAGCTGGAATGTGGGGAAGCATTTCTGGTGGCCACGGGGACTGGGGTAGGGGAGGGGTGGGACAGAGGTTAAACCCCCAGGGCTCCGAGAAGAAATCTCCCAACTGAAGGCAGGCTTCTCTCCCAGGCTGAAAACCTCTGCTCACTCCAAGCAGAACGTCCGTGTTCTTGAGCGTGTAATGCTGGACAGAGCTGCACAGATGTGTACCCCCAAACTGCAGAAACGGCCCCGGCACTCCATTTAGCTATTTACTTTTGTGGGTGTGGAGTTGCTGACATGTGTTGCTGCCTGAGGTTTAGGGCGCACAGTGCAACGGTGTGACTCACGTGTCCTCAACATACTGTGTGTGAAATGGCCACCACAGCGGGGCTGGCTAACGCCCATCACCTCACGGATACAATAAAAACAAAGAAAACGTTCCTCCTCGTCACGAGAATTCACAGGGTCTGCTCTCGACAACCGTCCTGCGCGGCAGTGCTAACACCATCGTGTCGTCCACCACACCCCTAGACTGACGGTCTCCGCAGGAAGTTCGTGCCCGTTGACCCCCTTCCTCCAGCCCCCGGCTCTGCCAACCAGGCACCAATCCCCCGTCCCGTGAGTCCCGTCCGTTCTGTTCAAGACTCCACACGCACAGTACGGGAAGTCCTGGGGGTCTGTCTTTCTCTGCCTGACTTACTTCCCTTAGCGGAACGCCTTCAAGGTCCGTCCACAATGTCACGAATGGTAGGTTTTCCTCGTTTTTATGGCTAAATATTACTCTACTGTGTGTGTGCGTGTGCGTGTGTGTGTCACAACTTCTTTATCCACTGGTCCATCAGTGGACATCCAGGTTGTCCCCACGCCTTGGCTGCTGTAAATGACGCTGCTGTGAACGCGGGGGTGCAGAGCCCTTCTCGGGCTGGGGGTTTTATTTCCTTCAGGCATGTACGTAGAAGTGAAATTACTGGGTGATAGGGTAGTTCTATTTTTAATTGTTTGAGGAGACTTTATGCCGTTTACTATAAGGGTTTTAGCAGCTAACGACCCCACCACCAGCGCACAAGGGCTTCCTCCTCCCACACCCACGCCAGCATTTGCCACCTCCCGTCCTTCTGACGGCCACTCCAATCGGCTCTCACTGCGGATTTCATCTGCAGTTCCACAGTGGCTATGACATCGGCATCTTTTCATGCACCTGTTGGCCATTCATACATCCTTTTTTTTTTTTTTTTGGAAAATGTCTATTCAGGTCCTTTGCCCATTAATTAATTAGATTTTTTAATATCGAGTTATATGAGTTCCTACCATATTCTGGATACTAACACCTTTTCAGATGCATGGTTTGCAAATAGTTTTTCCCAGTCCATATGCCGTCTGTTTGCTTCCTTGGTTTCTTTTGCTGTGCAGAAGCTTTTCACACTGATGTGGTTCACATAATTCATGTTTTGTTACCTGTGTTTTAGGTGTGATTTATAAAAGATCATTATTAAGGCCTATGTCAAGGAACTTTCTCCCTAGGAGTTTCATGCTTTCAAGTGTTACCCTTAAATCTTTAATCCACTTGGAGTTCATTTCTGTGAGTGGTGTAAGCAAGTGAAGAGTCAAGTTTCATTCTTCTACATGGGAATGTCCAATTTCCCCCGCACGTTTCACTGAAGAGATGTCCTTTCTCCACCGGGCATTCTCGGCTCCCTTGTTGAGCAGGAGTTAACCGTGCTGGGTTTACGGCTGGCTCTCCCTTCCATCGCACGGGTCCACCTGTCTGCTGCTGTGCCAGCACTGAGGCAGGAGGTGGGAGAGGAAACCCTGTGACGCTGCAGCTGCCATCAGTCGGCATTCCGATTCCCAAGAATCGCCTCGTGACACCTCATAATAACTGGCACTGTGGTTTCCTCCCTGAGTGGGCAATCTGGGAGGATTGTGGGAAGTCACATGCGTAGAAGCTTAAGTAAAAATGCTATAGAGCCTGTAGCCAGGTGTCCAACCTACTAGCGTTTCTGGGCCACACTGGAAGAAGAAGAGTTGTCTTGGGCCACACGTTCAATACGTTGCAACACACAATCACAACAACATCTCATGATGTTTTATGTAAATTTACGGTTTTGTGTTGTGCCACATTCATAGCCACCCTGGGCCACATGCTGCCCGAGGGCTGGACACCCCTGCTGCCCACTGGACAGAGGAGCACTACTCCTCGGCCGCTGATGGCCTGCTCCCATGTCCTGGGGAGTGTACGTTCCTTATCAATGTCCCTCGTGCTTGGCTTTACGATATCTGCGTGGTCAGTTCAATTCTTTGTTCTTGACCTCCAGAAGCCTGGCCCATCTCCATCTGCAGCAGTGCCATACTGTTTTGATCTCTACGGCTTTGTGGTGTAGCCTGGCATCAGGCAGCGTGGCGTCTCCTGCCTTGGTCTTTCTCAGGATTGCTTTGGCTATCAGGAGTCTGTGGCAGTTCTTGAAAATTTAAGGACTTTAAAAAAAATGTTCTGTTAAAAAAAAAGCCACTGCAATTTTGATAGGGATTGCACTGAATCTACAAATGGCTTTTGGAAGTACTGACATCTTAACAAATTTAATACTTCCAATCCATACACATAAAACATCTTTCCATTTACTTGTCTTCTTTGATTTCTTTCAAAAATGTCTTGTAGTTTCCAGAGTAGAGATCTTTCATCTCCTTGGTGACAATAAACTTACTCCTAAGTATTTTATCTTTTGATGCTATTATAAATGTGATCTATTTCATTTTCAGAAAATTCTTTAGTGTGTAGAAAACATTACTGATTTTTTGTATGTTAATTGCATATCCTGAACCTTTACTGAATTCAGTGATTAGTTCTAATGTGTTTTTAGGAGTCTTTAGGATTTTCTCTCTATAAAATCTTCACCAGGCAGAACTCTTAATGATCAGATTAAAGCTCTATACCCAGCAGGAGCAGGGGTACACTGCGCCTCCATTCTCAGGAATCTTCATATATAAAGTCGAACGCGATCCTCTCCTCTTTGGTTTTGAAATTACTCGGGAAGAAGAGGTCAGAGTGAGTCCAAGGTGGCTTCTAATCTCTAAATGGCTTGCCCCCCTCCACCCCCCCCTTTCAGCCATTTATTTTACCCGGCTCTTAATTAAGCTCTTCCTACGTACCAGCTGCACGGAGTCAGGCGCTATGGGGAAACCAACACACGTGCCCATGGAAAAATCAAGGCACGATACAGGGTAATAACCTGTAATTTTTAAATGTATTTGGTAAATATGTGCTAAAATTGTTTTACTGAGTAAGTACAGTAATTCATACATACAGTATAAAATTCAGGAACAACAAAGGAATATACAGTCAAATGTGGTTTTTTCCTTCCTCCAGTTCCCCAGTTTCTTGTATCCTCTTCCAGAAACGGAAGTGGCTCTGCCTAGTTCAGAGGAGGGCAACTCTGCAGCTGGAGCGATCGGAAAAGGCTCCGCAATGGTCTTTCCCTACGGGTAGGACATACACAAAAGGGCTAGGGCGAAGGCTGGGGATGGGCGAGGCTGGGAGGCAGTGGCAAAGATTCAGAGGGGGGAACAAACCCAGGACATTCGGAGGGCGGAGGAAAGAGACGGGCCCAGCTAGAGGGAAGGGTGGATGCTCAGAATATACCAAAAAGCTGCAAGAAGGGCTCAGAGTGCACGCCCAACTGAGAATACCTGCTGCTGGCTTCTGAAGAAACCCGGGCCTCCAACGTGTCTTTACACAGGAGGACGTAGTTCGGGACGGCTCTCCTGACACCCTTAGCACAACCGATCCACCAGAAGAGAGAGGCCGGAGGCAGAACGACCATGGAGGAAGCAGGCTAGAAACCGAGCAAGGGTGGGGCCGAGACACACAGAGCCACAGAAACACAGGGAAAAAGAGATGGCGAGACTGAGGTGGGGGTGGGGTCCGCGGTGACAGGGAGGGTGGTGTGTCACTAAGAGACAAGGGAAGTCAGTGAGAGGAGACCTATTGGAAATGAGGAAGATGACTTAAATTTGTGGTTTGCGGGTCTGGATGGATGACAGTGAAACATCCCAGATGGAAATGTCTAGAAGGAAGTTGCAGGCTTGGGAAACGGGGTCCCAGGTCTTTAGAGATCAAGATCTTAGGTCAAAGATGAAAAAAAAAAGGTTGAAATAAAGGGACAGAACACAAAGAGTGGAAGGACAAACAAGCATGTCGGGACACGGAAGTACAGGACAGATCAATGTCAAGTATCAGTGATCACAGGTCTCTAGGCAGTCCGCGGCCACAGGGTGCAAAAGAATACTAAATACAAAAGCAGGCAAGCCAGTTTGGAGAGAACGCACACAGAAATGACCAGGAAAGAACGATGTGGTCAGGAGGAAGTAAATCAGAAGAGCCAGATGCACCCAGGGAAAGCCGGAAGCAGAGCAAATTAAGCAGAAGACCGCTCGGCGGAGCACTGCGTTGTAGGGCCCCCGTGTGAACGTGAGGCTTCTCTCAAACCCATCATTCCTGTAAGCTCTGAGTTTGTTGGAAAAACCAAAACTTGAGCACCCACCAGGAAGAACGAGACCAGGCCACGTCACCGAGTCCTGGCCTCTCATTTATCCTCACCTCTCCGTCTCGCGGCTTGGGCTCCGTGCAGGCCTCTCCCACCGCACGGACTGGGAACGATCAATTCGGCTCCACCGACAACCCTGCCACTACATTACTTATTAATGCAAAACGGAAGTCAGCCTGAAGCCATCTGCGCCGAGTCCATCTAAAGGCGTGTAGTTATTAATGAACACGGCTACTTCGGGAGTGGTGCCGTTTTGCGTTTTGGGGGTTATATGCTCACTACTTCCTTCAACATGCCAGTGGGGACTGGAAGCCGTGAGCTGCCCTGTTGCCATGACGCGGCTGTGCCTCGCTCCGCAGCTTAGATCCTGGTCAGAGTGAGAGCCGTGAGATGACCGACAGGAGCAGAGCTCTGACTCGCCCTGCGCTGAATCACAGTGGGCTGGGAGGGAAAAGACAACCACGTTTCGCCGGCTGATGGCTGTGGGCCCACCAACAACCGGCCGCGCTCATTCCTGAGTGGGAGCCGCGAGCTCCGAGTCGATTCCTGGAGCAACTGCCAGACAGCCCGCTCCCCGTGCCGGCACGAGCTTCCAGGACTGCTGCCCGCAAGCCATCGGAAGTGGGAGATACTTCCTCACAGAGGGTGCGTGGCCCCACTTCACCTTTCCCCGCCCCCCTCATCTGCAGCCTGCGTTAATTCTTTTAGAGCAATTACGCCTTTCCTCCCCCAAACCCAATGTTTAGGAAGGAGCCCGTTGCCTCCAGGACGGTGGACCTTGTCTTTCCCGCCGAGCCGAGCCAGGCTGTTCGTGGTTTAGACGCCACGCCCAGGCCTAGGGCCTTTTCTGGGTCATCTGGCTCAATAAACCCTTTCTTTTAGGAAAGCTTTGGCCAGGAAAGTTTTCTCATGTAACACAATGTACCTCTTTTCGACGACTGCAAAATAATCCACAGTGACCCTGGCATAATTAAAGCACCCGTTAGCACTGTTCTGGAGCCTACGGCATCGTTTTACAAGTACTCTTCTCCCTGAAACCTCAACCAAATGCAGAAGGGCACTTTTTCAGCCAGCTCAGGTGGTGATACGAGTGTCAGGCTCTCCTTCAGAGAGACGAGCCGGGACCGGCCGGTTTGAAGATCAATGGGCAGTCTAACGTAAAGACACTAGAAGAATGCTTTTGAAAAAACGCAAGACGCAGAGAAGTAAATGTAGTCACAAACTACCCTGACACCTGCTTTCGTTCACATCCTCAAAGACAGAGCGTGCAGTTCGGCTGAGTCACGGGTGCCTCTCTGACGACACAGAACCTGTGCCTTCCGGGGCTGGCCTACACAGGTTCCGTTGTCACTCTGCCGTCAGCTGCCACCAAAGGGTGGCAGAGGTGGTACAAAACGCCTCCCTTCTGTCACAGACACTAACACACACAGTGTCAAGGTGAATGTTTAAAAAGGTGAATTGGGGAAAACACCCTGTGCTATTACCATGCCTCGGCTACGCAGTAAAGCCTGCTAACACCCAGCTCCCGGGCCTTGGCGGGGAGGGACCCCGGGCCTGGCAGGGCCTGCCATGTCGTGTCCAGCCCACCTTCCAGATCCTCCTGTGCTCCCTGTATGGGCTCTGCGAGCAGCTGCTGTTGGGCTGAAATTCAACACTGCATACATTTAACGCTGCATAAATTAACATGGGAAACTCCCCGAAGAGTCAGGGAGAGTAAGTGCAAGTCATAAAAAACTGCTTCTTTCATTTAAAGAACTGCTAGGACTTACTCTTACTGTGGAGAAGGCGGTCCCTTGCACTCACTTGCTCCTCATCACGGTTTGGGGCCGCAGAAACCCCTTTCGTAAACAGCCGGGAGGGACCCCAAGGAGGCAGCGGTGGGCGTCACCGCTGCCCTTTCCGATCCCAGCCCCGGTGGGGGGGGGGGGGGGGAGGGAACCTGGCAGCTCACACCGTCAGACAACAGCAGGGCCCCTGGAGAGCAGAGACTGTGTCTCATTTCCATCTATTAAAACGATCTTAACTGTTTTCCTCAAATATTTTGGTTACACAGTAATCCTGTCAACTGGTTGTGGAATTACAGCTTTCTTGGAGGGCCTGGCTATCAAAGCAGTGTGTCAGCCATTGGCTGTTGCAATAAATTCAGGAGGAATGATGGATGGCCCGGATAGCTAAATGATCACCACAAAAATAATACGAACAGTTTTCTTTTTCCATAAAAGACAGCACTTAGTTTCTGGCTGAGCTTCCCCAGCATCTTGCCAAGATTTCAAAAGACCTCGTAAGGCTGGGAGCAGGAAGGTCGCCGGGGGGATCTAAACGTGGAACACGCCCTGCGTGCCCTGCCTTTTCACTGAGGGTGGGAAGCGTGGGGCGTGGACGAGAACGGAGTGGTGGGGAGGAGCAGCAAGCGGTAAAGACAGAGTGGGAAGACGGTGAGAGAGAAGCAGAAGGAATCGATAAATTCCGTGGATGAGAAGCACAGAGCTCGCCCTGCCTGCGCCAAGCGCTGCTCCCGACCCCCTGCAGCCCTGGTTAGCTGACTCGTTTTGTTTCAGGACCTGCCCACGCCCCACCTGGCCTGGCCCCAGCAAGTGCTGTTCGTTCTTCTTCCTGCTTCGGAGGAAACACCAGTTAACTTTTTTACGTGTGGATCTGGTTCCATTTCTTCTACGACAAATGCTCTGCGCGATATTCAAATTAAATTACCAGTAATGAACTGTTTACACAACTTGCTGCAATAACAAACACAACACAAGCACACTGCAGTTCTCTCGAAGGATAAGCACTAGAAAATAAATGCCTATTAAGAAAGGTCAAAGTCTATTACCATGGTAATATTTCTTCTATTAAGTCCCGATTTAAAAATAAATAAAAAGGAAAGGTCATACACAACTATTACTCTTGGAAAGTTGTTTAGAAAAGGATCCCTATGATGGAAGGGGCCGAGGAACCAATCTATAAAAGTCTGGAATTTAGCTTGCTTTGATGTGACTCCAAACTGGAAGGCCTGCGCCCCTCAAGGCCCCGGCCTCTACTACGGGACACCCACGTGCCACCCCCAGCACGAGCAGCACCGCTGGACAACTGACCGATGTCACCAGGTGACGACAGTGAAGCAGCCCTCGCACACAGTGAGAGCATGCTCCTGCAGGTCCTCCCAGGAAGGCAGCCTCCTGGATCCATCTCTGTGCTCCATGGCGGTGGGCATCCATGTACCTCAGAAGCAACCATGTGAGGACAGGGGTCCCCGATGTGGCTCAGAGAAGGAGAGCAGGGTGACGAAAGCAGCAGAGCCCAGTGAGGGTCTGGTCACCAATGTGCGCTGGCCAGGGGACCTGTGACCTTGTCCGGGCGCCTCTTTCCTGCCCCCGGCCCAGGAATCCTGGGCGTGGCTCCTCATCCCTGGGCACTATGGCCAATGAGGGTGAGAGGAGACGAGAACTTCCTTTTCAGGGAGGGGCTCCCGCCTTTGGTCCAAGACATCTGATCTGTTCTGGAGGCTGAACTAGGAACTCGTCCCTGGTCTGATTAGACCTGTGCTGGATGGCTTAGACCTGGCAGGCAGTGACAGGTAGGGGCAGCTCCTCTTCTCCCGCAAGAGAGGAAACGGAGCCCGGGCAGGACCTCTGAAAGGCTCGCCTCTAGTGCAGTCCAGGCCAGCGGGCTCTGTGTACGGTCACCTGGGGAACCTGTTCACAGTTCCGTGTCCAGGGCTGTCCTCAGCCCTTCTGAGCCAGAACTGCCAGGCACGGGGCCAGGCCTATGCATTTTAAAGGAACCCCCCAGCTGATTCTGCCGCTTACCCGCACTTGAGACCCTACAGGACAGGGAGGAGCGTGCCGGCTCTGGCACGGGACTGGCCCTGCCACGGAGCACCAGGGCTCTCTGCTGTGGGTTCTTCCAAGAGAAAAGATGGCAATTAGGTTACACGATCTAAGTAAGGCCTGTCCAGTGGCAACAGCCTACAGTCTATGAAATCATTTGCATGTAATTTATAGTTTTTCTGAAAATGATGATAAAATTCAGCTTGCTCTGGCACTAAGTTTTTCTTTCAAGAATTCTGGTTTCTAAAGAGATAGCTACTACTATGTTTTCAGGCCCTCTTCACACTCAAACAAATAATGGGGGAGTGTTTGAGTCCTGGCCTAGCACAAACCCAAGTTACGGGAGAGGGAAAACCCACTGTCTTCAAGGAAGCAGACAAGTCCTGTCTCTGCAAACTCCCCCCTTGCACGGAGCTCCAGGTCTCCTGTTCCGGGGGCAGACCGACCACGGCCTGGAGGGGCACTGGCCTCACTCGCCAGGGTCTCGGCCCGCCTTCCTCACTGCTGCGGGTGGCCTTTCCATCTCCTACAGAGGTCAACAGGAAGCAGACAGGCCCAAGCGGGGCTCGCCCCGTTTATACAAGGCCCTCACGTGGGTGCTCCTTCAGTGAGCTGCTTGCTGGGCTCCTGAACCGCTGCCCACCTGTGGGTTTCGGCCTCAGCTGCGGTTTGGTGACTCCTGGCTGGCCTGCGTCATCCGACCCCAGGCCCCACCTGGCCTTGGTCTTGGCGTGTCCGGGGTCTGGCTTTAGTCTTGGTCTTTCTTCAGCTCGACTTCACAGTCCCTCACGGCCCAGTGTTACTCAGCCAGCATGTTCTAATGCGCTTTATCAGCCGGCAGCCTGCGTTCTGCCAGCCGCGCTGAGACAGCCTTTTCCACCTCGCTGACTTCTGGGAAACCTGGAAACTGTTTCCACCCGTCACCTTGGCTTCCCCGGGGCTGACAGGCATACGCATTTCAAGGAAAGGACAGGAAGCTGTGGGAGGCAGGACGACACGCAGAATGACCAGAAACGCAGTTGTTCTTCCAGAGTGAAAGTTTACGGCTGACGGCAACATCGAAGAGGCAGAGGCACAGATGCTGGAGGTCCGCGGAGAAGGGGTGCAGCTCGTACCCAGGGGCCACAGCTCTTACTCTGAACGTGCTCAGGAACATGCACGCTTGCGCGCACCGCCTCTCGTCCTCCTGCGGGGACGCAGGATCAGCCCCGGAATAACGGCTGGCAGGTCCTCGTGCATGACCTTGCTCAAACCTCCATTTCCCACGAACTCTACCCTGGAAAGAACTCAGACTGCGCCCCCGAGCCTGGCCAGCGTCTGACCCTTGGTGTCAATGGCAGCAGGGCTGAGGAAAGCGCTGGAATGCTTGGAGTCACTACCCGGCAAGCAGCGGGATTCCACAAGCACCTTGAGGGACGGCGGGGCATCCCAGGGAGCACAGCAACGCAGATCTGGGAGCGAGCCCTTTCTGCGTCCCCGCCCCTCTCACC
>PVKM010027987.1:0-18514 GCA_004027735.1 Carollia perspicillata
TTGGTTTCCAGGAATCCAACAGCCGGTACGGACAGCAGCTATTTTTCCCCAAACGACTGAAGGCTTATTTTCAAAATGATGTTCTTTTTTCATTAACAGCTGAATAAGGAAGTTATCCATCTTCCTAAAAACACCACTGTCACCCTATTACTGTTCTTCAGAAAAACCTTCAGTGATTATCTATTAACTGGAAATACGCATTGGAGTATGATGTATTCCATCTCCCCACCTTCCGGTCACCAATACCAGCACCACCTCATTTATCCCCTCTGTCTCCCACTGAGCCGGAGCTGCCGGCTAGGTTGGTTCCCTCCACGTTCCCCAAGTAATCACCATTTCCTGCTAAGGGCCTCTGCTCATCTTCCGTCCTGACATGACAAGTTTCTCTGCCTTCTGTTTCTCATGGGTAATGTTTATCCTCGTTGAGTTTTAGAGTCTAGCTTAAATCTCTTCCTTCGTGAGGTCTCCCCGGCCCACAGGTCTCCCCTACACTTCTGTAGACCCTCTCTCCCACACAGCTGTCACAGGCGCATCCTCATTTACAGCTCTGGAGATGGCTGGGGTCATTTCTGGGGGCCGGCGCCTGTCCTGAGCAGCATTCGGCTCTCTCCATGGACGTGAGAAGAGTGGGTAGGTGTCCATTGCAGATTCTTACGTGGGCTGTGCCCACAAGGCGAGGCAGGAGCCAGAACCAGTGGCTTTGGCTCTTGAGTCAGGCCCACCCAACTGTGTAATGGGCGTCTATATGTGTTTTGTTTGTGGGAGCAACTCAGTTAAAATAAGGTCAGCTCCACCCGAGAACCCCAACTTGAACCTCTTTCCCCTTGGCTCTCGTAATAAAGGAAAGAGGGAAAGAGACTCACACGCTGACGCTGCCGTGGCAGCGTATGTGCCAGGCACTGAGCCAAGCACTGAATGTGGACTATTCCGTGGAATTCTTGCAAGGACCTGATGAGGTTGGTACTGTCATCATCTCCACTCACAGTTCAGGAAACACAAACTCACTGAGCGTAAATAACGTGCCCAGTGTCTAAGTAGGAAAGTTTGATTTGAACCAAGTCATAGCTGAGTCCAAAGGCTACGTTGGATTTTTTTTAAGATCTAGTCTACACCAGTTTTCCTCAAAATATGGTGCCTAGAGTAATAGCATCAACATCTCCGGAGAATTTATTAGGAATGTAAGCCCTTGGGCCCCACCCGAGTTCTGCTGAATCAGAAACTCCTGTTGACATTGATCTGGGCCGTCTGAAGTCTTGCTGGTGGTGTATGCTCAGGTTTGACCACTCCTGCTCCACACGCACCCTCCCACGAGAAGATCCCCTATAACCCAGCCTAGAAACCATATTGACATAGGAACACTAAAGAGGCCAGTTATTTGTGGTCCTCTGACTGTGTTAAAGTCCCACCTGACATTTCCGTGCACCTGGTTCCTCATCAAGGCAGACCTGGAACACATCTCTATCTTTGGGAGGTAAGAGGAGGGCGACTTTTAATTCCTTCAAGTCTTAATAAAATTTGTCACAGTCTGATCTTTTTCTCTCATTTGCTTTATGCTCATGTTGACCTGTGCTGCTCTTATCCACCTGTTAATGTATTTTTGATCATTCATTCCATCATTCATTCAATGAACATTTTTTGGTGCCACGGAGGTGATAGGCACAATATGAGGTGCTAGGGTTTGAACAGTGAGTTAGAGACAAAACCAGTCAGCTTTATAGTAAACAGGCCATCGGCAAGAAGTGTGAAAATGCTTCCTTAAGGTGAGATGAGGCACTTTGAGAAAACAGAGGGAGGCCCCTTTCTGAGATTTGCAGTCAGGCCAGGCTTCTTGAGGAGGGGAAGGTGCAGCTGAAGACCTGAGGAATAAATAGTAATCGAGTGAAGGGAGGAGAATGGTGGCCAGTGATAAGGAAGAGGGTTCCAGCCGAGACATCCACGTGTAGCAAGACCTGGAGAAGACAGCAATCCCAGTGTGGAAAGGACTGAAGCAAGTTCAGAGTGGCCAAACTCTGAGTGTAAGGTAGGGCCTGAAGGGAGATGAGGCAGGAGAGAAAGGCTGAATGAAGGCAGACTGACCAGCCTAATAGGCCTCATTGTAGTGGTTGGAATTTATCCTGGGTAAATGGGAAAATGTTTTTAAAAGAAAGTGATGTGAAAATATATATGTATTAACAAGGTCACTCTAGCACAAATATCGCCTTATTTTAATATGCTGTCTCTATTGTTGTATGTGTTATCACCATCGATAGACCGATGGACTTTGAGCTCCTTGGGAGTTGGCCTTGATCTTTCTCTCCACTGTCTTCCCCATTGTCTGTGCAGTGTTTTACCCAGGCCAAGTAAGAACTCAGACTCCGCCTGTGAGCTCCCAAGCAGTCAGGCAGTTTGTGTGTTCATTTGCATAGCCTTTGTTACCCCACGCACCGAAGTAGGTCACCTCCCAGAGATCTGGTCTGCCTGCAGCATTGTCTCCTGCTCTTGGCTTCAGGGTGCCTGTCCTTGTTGGTGACAGTCCAGCACACGGAACGCTATGTCACCCTGTTTGCCTCCGTCGTCCTCAAATGTGACTACACCACCTCTGCCCAGCTCCAGGACGTGGTAGTGACGTGGCGCTTCAAGTCCTTCTGCAAGGATCCCATCTTTGACTACTACTCTGCGTGTGAGTGCCCTCTCCTCCTGCCTCTGCCCGGGTCCCCCTGTGAAGTATTCCTGTTAGTCTGTAGGAATTATTTAGGATCACAAATCCTCATTCGTGAGAAGAAGCCCCAAAGAGCATTTAATCTAGTCTCCTCATTTTGTGGAGAAGCAAACTGAGCCCCAGGAGATGAAATAACTTATTGAAGGTCACATACTATTTTATGTATTTAAAAATGTATATCCCACCTTATTCTAAAAAGATTTTAAAGCAGCTCAGACAACAAGCAAAAGGCAGAGTAAGTTCTGCCTCCTGGTCCATGCCAGCACACCGAGATGGGGATATAGATCTGCCCCTTATCACCCCTACCCCTAGAATGCCAACAAGAAGACCTCTGCATTTCCCAGGGTGCATGAGGAATGACTATTTGTGAGCCTCGTGCCCACTGCCATGTTCAACTCTGCGGCCAGCCTTCCTGGTAGACAGTCATGCCTCTGCTGACGATAAATACCGATGCAGAGCTCACTGCCCTCAGGAAGCACATTTGTTGTGTGACATCTCTGAGATCCACAGCCCCTCTATGGTCAGCCAGATCCTATCTCTAAGTGACAATTGCCCCACTCGTGTCAGTTCTGCTGTCTGGAACCAAAACTCTTCTTAGCTGCCCACCTCTGCCGCTCTCAAAGAACAAAGGAACCTAGATACCCACAGTCAGCCTGGGACAATTAACCCTGTAGAAATTTTGGGAACAGACGTGCACACCCTGTTTGTAGGCAGGAAGTGAGCTTCCTGAGATGAGGAAAGGAGGAGGAGGCATCAACTTTACCTCCTTTAGTTCAACTAATGTCTCACAGTGCGAACCCCAAAACCTATCTGAGCCACCCACAAAGTTTGATTTCCCCCTAAGAAACCCTCCCTCTGTAAATTGAGGCAACGTTTCCTGGGGGTTCCTCATAAAATGCTTGGGTTAAGCGGGGAGGTGGAAAAGACTAGGGTACTAGACGTTTGCCCCAGCAGACTTAACAGCTCTCAAACTTTGTCCTGTACGAGCAGATGAATGAACCCTATGCGAGCAGAGTCTGGGGCGACTGAAAATGAGACAAAGGACGTTGGGGTGGGAGATCAGGGGATGCAGCCAGGATTTGGAAATGGTGGCCTGTTGGGTGGGTCTGGAGTCTTGCTGCTCAAAGCGTTGCTCATTGGTATCCCTTGGGAGCTCATTAGAAATGCAGAATTTCTGCTTCTCATTCCAGACTTACAGAATCAGAATCTTCATGTTTAACAAAACTCCCTGGGGACACATGGGCTCACAGTCAGGGCACCTTTCTTCCTGGGAATTCCCCATTGCTGTGTGACTTGGGTGTGTCCTCTTTCCTCAGCTTACCAGGCAGCTTTGTCCCTGGGCCAGGACCCTTCCAACGACTGCAATGACAGCCAGCGGGAGGTTCGCATTGTGGCCCAGAGGCGGGGTCAGAATGAGCCTGTGCTGGGGGTAGATTACCGGCAGCGCAAGATCACCATCCAGAACCGTGAGTGTGGGGGAGGCTGCAGGGGACTGAGGGTGGCGGGGGTGCAGACACCAGGCTGAGTCACTGTGGGGATTTCCCTTTTTTTCTCTGCTGCCTGATGATCTCCGTGGTCCTTGCCATTGTTTGAGTAAGACGCCAGATATACAGAATGTGCTGCATCAGCTGAAGTCACTTCTTTGGAAGTTGGTGGTCTCTGGATGAGCATTGGCTAAAGGTCTGAGAGGGGATGGTTTCCTTTGCTTCCCTGAGGTTCAGGGCTAAGCTGTGGATGAGGCTCTTTGACTTCTTCTACGAATTGCTCTCAGAGCCTGCTAGAACCCAGGCTCCCGAGTTTCCCTCTGGTCATGCCTGCTATACATATCCAACAAAACAGAGCCTTCCAAGTAGATGACCACCTTGAGACTAGCAGCCCCCACTGGTACAGAAAAGAGCATTGGGCTTAGAGTCAAACACCTGGCTGTGTGTTCCATTACTTCCACATGCTGGCTCAGTGAGCAGCGGCAGGTGTTTTCTCTAGCTTCTGTTACCTCCTCTGAAAGATGAGCATAATGCTCTCTGTCTCCCCACACTGAAGTGAATATCAAATGTGGTATCTGAGAGCCATATCTAAAGCATATCTATTCATTGTGCCCAGTACCGGGAGTGGCGATTAGACTCAGGTGTGAGTCCTCATTCTGCACTTCCGGGCTGTGTGAAGTTGGGCACATCCCTTCCATTTTTTTTGGCCTCAATTTCTATGAAGTAAAACTTGACAACAGTACCTGGGGACTTGTCGGGATTAAGTGAGACGGCGTGTGTAAAGCACTTAGCAAACAGTAATTGTGCAGCGAAGTTTAGTTATGATAACTCAGCATACTTTTGGATGGATTGGTTAGCACTCCACATTCCTATCTTTTAATTCAGGATTAGGGTGATGGGTTATTGGCACAGAAATTAAGAGCCTATTTCGGTGAGCTTTGTGCACTGTGTCACATAAACATTTGCTGGTTAAAACGAAAAAAACAATGGGGGGAACACTCAGAGTACCCATAGCAACAATGTGGAGAAATCAGTCAGTGTTCTGTGACCACTGAGGAGCAGATCATTGAAAGGGAGCCAGTTTGCCCCGGCTAGTGTGGCTCATTTGTTTGGAATGTTGTCCTGTAAGGGTTGCGGGTTCAATTTCCGGTCAGGGCACATACCTGGTTTGCAGGTTCCATCCCCGGTCCAGGTGTATATGGTAACCAATCGATGCTTCTGTTTCAAATCAATGTTTCTCTGTCCTTCCTTCTTCCTCTCCTTTCCTCTCTCTCGAAAAGTATTGAAAAATAAATGTCCGCAGGTGAGGATTAAATAATGATAAAATAAAGACAGACAGTTTAACAATTGCCTTTCAACTTTGTTTCTAATTTGACTTGAGTCTGATCCTTTTCCATTCAGCCTCTGATTTCCCTAAGCAGTGCCTGAATTCCTGGCCTTAGGGAACATCTGTCCTGTTCTCGTCTCCAGGGGCATTCTCAAAGATTCGGTGGGGGGGGGTTCCACTTTCTCCAGAGCCCACAGAATCAGCTCTGATATGACTCAAGCTTAAAGTCTCTTTAACTGCAAGTGTCCTTCACAGTTTTTGAAGGTTGAAAGTCCCCATAGGTGATAGTCCTTACTTTATTGTCTTTTTTTCTAATTGTGAGTGGTGTTGCCTACTACCTCCACTCCCAATCAACCATTTCGGATCAGACTCGGACTCTTTCTTACTCCCATGGGAAAGTGGTGTTTCCCCTTGGTTTTTATTTTTACCGCTAGGCTTGTGACATCTGGAGCCCTTGTTTTCTGAGACTTTTCTGCGCATGTCTGCGCTGCGTGAGAGTCTGCGCATGTCTGCGCTGCGTGAGAGTCTGCGCATGTCTGCGCTGTGTGAGAGGACCCTGTCAAATGATCCAAGACAGTTCTTGGACCATTTAAAATGTTAACATAGTTAAATGTCCTCATTACTCTGACATCCATAAGCAATCCTTAATGTCACTAGTGAAAATTGGGGCAGATTTATAATATGTATTAACCTTTGAGGGGGAATTTCCCCCAAAGCATTTTCACTGTTCTTCCAAATCTGTGGTAATAAGCTTGTTTCTGGGAAAGGTAGTGGGTTTGGAAAATCATGGGTAGGAAAAAATGGTAGGGATTGACGTAGAAATAGAAGGAAACAGAAGTCCAAGTTAGCTCCAATATTGCATGGCCTCACATTTTTGTTTCATTTCCTCCATAAACATTTCTTGACAAACAAATGATAAAGAATTGCAGATACGCCGATGTTTGCTAGACTTATCATGGTGAGCACTTCATATGGTGTATAAATGTCGAGTCACTATCGTATACATGAAACTAATACAATATTGTATGCCAACTATATTTTAATTAAAAATTTTTTTTAAAAAAACAATTGCAGCTATGACTGTCAACTAAACAGGAGCAAGTCTGTAATGCTAAGGTCTTGAAGAATTTGGAGATGGCCCCTGGTACTTACCATGGCTAAAATAGAGGGACATGGCGGATGCCCTAATGCCTCTGAGTGGACTTTAAGCCCTTTTAGGACAGAGATGGGGCTACTTCCTCCTTGGATCTCCCACATTTCCTCTTGAGATCTTCCACAGTGTCTGACACAGTGCTGGACCCACAGAGGGTGTTCAGTGAGCATTTGTTGCATTTGCTAATCTCAAACACACCATTCGTCCACCTTAGGGGGGTAGCATAGCACTTGGTGTTCGTGAGAATGAAAATTCTTTTTTTGAGTAACATTTACTCTTAAAATATTGGCATTTCAACCCTCCTATTCGGGCTTATCTCATAATCTATCCCTTCAAGAGTCAGAGGTATCTCTTTGCAAGTGGCAAGGAATCCAGGCTGTGGCATTTGCCACCTCATTTGGAGAGGACATTAGAGCTCAGTGGTTAACAGTACCAAGTGTGGGGCAAGGGCGCAGGGGCTTGAACCTACCTCTGCTGAGTATCATCTCTCTGTTGTTAGGCCAGTTTCTTTGCCTCCTGGAGAAGGCCAAGGCCTGCTATGCCTTGGTTTCTTCATCTGAAATGCAGCTAATAACTGTACCCACTGTATCAGGACTAAGCTTGATTGTGAGTAAGCAGAAGCCCAAAACATTGGTGACTTAAACAGTAAGGTTTATTTCTTCTCATGTATAAATTTTGAAGGTAGACAGTCCAGAACTAGTATGGTGGCTCTCTTCCAATAAATCCTCAGGGACCCAAGCTCCTTCCAGCTCACCAAGAATATTGCCTTCTTCCTCAGGGTCCCAGATCGTAGCCATCGTAGTTGCTTTCCAGATAACAGAGTAGAAGAAGAAATGAAGAACAAAAGGGCGAAGGGGTTCCCAGACTGTTTTTAAGAAAGTTCTTGAGAGTCATCGTGTAACACCTCTACTTACATTCCGTCTTCCAGAACTGAGTCACATGTCCATTTCCATCAGTAAGAGAGAATGGGAAATATTGACTTTATTCTGGATGGCCACATACATGACCAGAAATTCTAAGACTGTGAAAGAAAGGGAGAGTGGACACTGGGAGACAGGTGGTAATCTCTACCACACCCACTTAGAGAGTTGTGGTGGGAATTAAATGAGGTGATGCATCCAAAATCCTTTCAAGGTACCTTGTAGGGCTCAATGTATGATCCATTCTACCACCATGATACTGTTTGGAGAAAGAGGAAAGTCTCAAAAGATGGAATTGAGGTCCTTCTCTGAACTACAAGGGGCCCTCTTAGGGTGTGGAAGGACAATGCTAGGTAGGTAGGGCCTTGACACTATCATAGGTCACAAATCATTTCCCTCTCCTTTAATCAGTGTCACTTTCTCCCTCCGTTCTTGCAGGAGCAGATCTTGTGATTAATGAAGTGATGTGGTGGGACCATGGAGTGTATTATTGCACCATTGAGGCTCCAGGAGACACATCAGGTGACCCAGATAAGGAGGTGAAGCTCATTGTCCTACGTAAGTGCTGTAGGAAGTTTCTATTTTTCCACCCCATCCTAACATACTTTTTTTCATATAGAAAAAAAAAAAAGGCAGAAAGCAGAAACAGGCAAGCCCAGGTTTGCTGACCTCTGAAGTTCCCTTACCAAAGCTAAACTTTTTTTTTGCTTTTTGCAGTATATTGCTCAGCCTTGACCTGTGGGCCAAAAGCTGTATTTATTAAACCTCTAGGGTATTAGAACTGGGAACATGCCCCTGTATATTTAGTTCAGCCCCTGCTTGGCTTCTCCCCTGCAGACTGGCTGACGGTGATCTTCATCATTATGGGAGCCCTCCTCCTCCTCCTGCTGATTGGAGTGTGCTGGTGCCAGTGCTGTCCTCAGTATTGCTGCTGCTATGTCCGCTGCCCCTGCTGTCCCAATCGCTGCTGCTGCCCTGAGGAAGGTGAGAGCGGATGGACAAGCAGTGCGATGGGATGCTGCTGGTGCCTGGTGCCCCAAACAGATCAGGCTGAAAACCTTGTGTTCTTCCAGGTTCTCATGCATGACCTCCTCCCATCACAGACTTAGGGGTCTTGGCCTCAGCTCAGAAAATGATGCTTGCACAAGCTACAGAGTCAAGTGAGAGGACTTTTTCCTGGCCTCATTCGAGCCTGTCTGAGGCCTTTTCAGATGGCTGTGCCTACTGATGGCACATCCTCGGTGGCTCTGATATCCCTGTGCTCCAGTATATGATCCTGGCACTGACCTTGCTTGACCATGAAGTCGCTGAAGGGAATGGTTTAAATGTAAGCAGTGAGACCCCTGGCTGGGTGACTCAGCTGGTTGGAGCATCGTCCTATACATACCAAAAGGTTGTTGGTTTGATCTCTGGTCAGGGCACATACCTACTTCATGGGTTTTGTCCCCAGTCTGGATGTGTATGGGAGGCAAGCGTTCAGTGTTTCTCTCTCACATCAGTGTATTTTTTCTCTCTGTCTCTCTCTCTCAAATCAATAAACATATTGTCAGGTGGGTATCAATCAATCAATCAATCAATCAACCAATCAATCAATGTAGCAGTGAAGAGAGGAGCCCGCTCCTTAGAGATGACTTGAAAAGAGCGGATTCAAGGAAAGAGGTGTTAGAACAGTGGTTCTCGAGCGTAAGAATCACCTAGAGAGCTTACTGAAGCGTAATTGCAGGCTTTACCTCTGGAGTTTCTGAGTTAATTGGTCTGGGGTGGGCCTGACAGTTTGCGTTTATCAGAAGTTCCCGGGGGATGCGATGCTGCTGGTCTGGGGGCGACACTCTGGGAATCTCTGTGTTAGGGGAAAGGAAGAGGGAGTGGGAGAACATCGTGCTCTTATTGTGACCTTTCTTTAGTCTGAAATTTGACTTTTTTAAAAAATATTTATTTAGTTACTTTTAGAGAAAAGAGAAAGGAAGGAGAAAGTGAGGAAGAGAAACATCTTGTGCAAGAGAAATATCAATCAGTCACCTCTCTCATACCCCCGGTCAAGGGTCCAGCCTGCAACTCAGGCACCTACCCCAACTGGGATCCAAACCAATGACCATTTGGTCGGTGACATGACGCCCAAGCCACTGAGCTACACCACTCAGGGCTGACAGTTGACTTTTTAAAACAGAACTATGACATGCCCTAAGCAATTTGGCTGCAGGATGCATGGTGAAGATAAAATAATAATCAATTATTATACAATAATCTTATCTTAGTAGATAGCTGGAGTGGAATTAACTTCTTTTCATGGAAGGAGTATTCGTGTTTTTAAAATAACAAAAATAACATTTCCTTTTCCTGGTAAGTACTATGTTATAGAAAATTTGAGAAATTCTGGAATATGTAAAGGCTAATTTTAGTATCCAAAGATAACCACTCTTAACATTTTAGTCCTTCTGCAAGGGAATTTTTAAAAGGGGAAAATAAGGAGTTGCTTCTTAAGATGGAAACAAAACCTAATCTACAGTGTCAAGAAGGTCAATGGTCTAAGTCTGGTTTCAGGCCTGTGTTCTGAGGTTGTTGTCTTACAGGAAAAGAGAACTAACTTTTATTGGATGTTTGGTCTGCGTAGGCCCTTTGCATATATTTCCCCACTGAATCTCCACAACCCTAGAAGGCAGGTATCATCACTTTTTAACCTATGAGGGCACTGAAGGTCAGAGAAGTCACACAGTAAGCAGCAGTGGTATACAGTGTCTAACCCATGCTTATCTGACTTACGAGAACCCGAATTTCCCACAGTAGAGCCTGCTACAACCTCCGTGTGTAAATCACAATGGTTGGCTGTAATACCAATAAACTCCTTAAAAAGAGGAAAAATAGCAGAAAACTCAATATTGAGCTGTGGTGCTCCCTGCCTTTAAGGGGCCTCCGAGGGAGATGCCATGAAGAAGTCACTGTCACTGGAGTAGTAATGTACAGGAAGAGATGAGAAAAACCCTCTCCAAGCCTTCTTAGAATCCCTAAATCAGTGGGACACTCAAAACAGGTAGAACTGAGGGCAAACTTTCCACAAATGATAGATGTATCCACTGTCCGTCAGCTGATAAATAGGTTCCCAGGGAGAGTAGTTCCTCCTACGTGGTTAGAGTTCATTTAGAAGAACTGGTAGGGGCAAGAAATGCAGTCCACAAATAATGTGGTCCCTAGACTGGAGCAGATGAGGTCACTTCCTAAGTGAGTCACTGTCCTGAGAAGTTTGGTGACGAGAGATTATATGGAGGGGGCAGAAGTTGTTAGGAAAGCTCTTAGATAGAGAAGGGGGGGTGTGTGTGTGTGTACGCGCCTGATTTCTGTTTGGTTTTGTAAATGGGAACCATAAGCATATGTGTAGGCCAAGACCCAAGGCTTATGGAAAATCAGTGAAGGGAGGTGATCACTGAGGAGTGATGGAGCCAATGGAGTGATATCAGGCTTACAGTGAAATGACTACCTTTAGAAAATAAGGGAAAGACAGCCTGACCTCTGAAGAAAGCAAGGAAGTCATTGTAATATAGACAATGATTAAAATGTAAGGGAGGAAGCCGAGGCAGATCACATTGGACAAATCAAACTTCTAGACACAGAGGAGAGCCTTAAGAATGATGTCAGTGGTTCTAGAATTTCTCTGACCACAGCCAACCTCCCTAACCTGCTCCACTTTCTAGTGAGAGTTAGTAGAGGAGAAAAATGAAAATGACACCACATTTCAGTAACTTTTTTTAAAAAAGGTTTTGTCTATTTTTAGACAGAGGGGCAGGGAGGGAGAAAAGAGGGAGAGAAACATCGATGTAAGAGAAAAACATCAGTTGGTTATCTCTTGTATGCACCCCAACTGGGGACCAAACCTGTAACCCAAGCGTGTGCTCCGACTGGGAATCGAACCCATGACCTTTTGCCTTGCAGGATAATGCCCAACCCACTGAGCCACACCAGTCAGGGTGCATTTCAGTAACTTCTGATAATTTACTTAGTACTAGTAAACAACCAACAGTGGAACTTAGAGATGAAAGTTATTGAAATGGAAACTTATTTTTTTCTGTGAGAACTAGAGAAACAGTTTTCATCCCTAGATCGTTGACTGGCCCTCCTCCCCACAGAGCCTGTGGCACACCCTGCAATAGACCACAGGCCACACTGGAATCTCTGATCTATGCCACGTGGTATACCACCCCATCAGCCTCTCAGGTGAGGGATGTGAGGCCTAGTGAGACTTTCTCACAAGTACACTATTAGTGGTGGAGCCTGGACTAGAACTAGGTCTCTTGATTCCTTACCCAGGGCTGGTTCCTCTTCCTCAACAAAATCATGAGGAGGGTAATACACGAGAAGTGGGATAGGTTTAAACAGCTGCTCTAGACGAGGGAAGCGGGGTCGATAGATCAGCCAGGGAAAGTCAGGATGGGAGGAGGGCTACTTGAGGTCAGTTCCCCTGCAGTGCAGTCAGCTCTAGCAGTGTGTGGCCAGGAAGCATGTGCTGCTGGTGGTTCCCTAAAGCTGAGTTTGTAAGAGTTCAAAGGGTGTGGGATTCTAGAAAGCTCCTGAGGATGTTAATGAAATGACTAGCCAGACAAGTCATATGGGTGACTGTAATATGGTAAAAAGCAAAAGGACTGTGTGACCCTAGATCAAAAGAGGGCAAAGAGTGAGTTCTGTAAGAGTGGAAAGAGGTGGTGAGGAATGGTAAGCAGTTACAAGCAAGTGCGGTTGGAGCCCTTCAGGGGAACCACAGAGGATGATGCCCACAGATGATGCTGGCTGCAGGAGACAAGAGGCGCAGGTCTCTGGAGGAGGGCGAGGTTTTGAGTGTCATTTCTGTCAGGAAGGAGACATCTTAAAGAACATGCCCCAGGTTTTCCTGAGAAATGCAGATGACTGTGAGTTGGGTGGTTTTGGTCTCCAAATATGTACTTTTGTCTGCTGTGGGACCTACGGCAAAAGAAGCAGCTTATTCTAATAATTTATTACAACAGTGAGAGCCACTATCTGTTGACAGTCATATGTTAGGCCCTTTATGTGTATTACCTCACTTAACCTCAACAGTCTTGTGAAGGAGGTGTTACTTCTGTCTCAAGTATGAGGAGACATGGCTTAGACCCTCTGAAAACTCAGCATCACACGGCTAGTGCATGCTGGGATTCCAGTTAAGTCCATGTGACCACCCTCAAAGCTGTATGGAAGGAAACCTATCCCTGAGGATCGTACTTTTCAAAGGGTTTTGCGGATCCTCCATAGTCAACTCCAATTTCACTCCCTGCATTAGAATGAAGGGACTTGTTGAAAACAGATTTTCTTGCCTTGCATTAGATTGAAGGAGAGTTTCTGTGAAGTGGGGTCCAGGAGTCTACATTTTTAATCAGCTCATTAAAGGTGACCGAGGAAGACTTTACTCCACTGTGGTTCCGAGATAACTTTCTAGGAGTCTTCTGAAGCTATGTTGCTTTCTCTGTGCTTCTTATTTTATTGCCTGATTCCCCTTTAGCTGAGCAGCAGAAAGTCTTGATAGTTTATATGTCCCCATGGGGCTGTTTCCAGGGTCAGGATGGGCAAGGGAGAAGCTCAGAGGCTGTGGTTTCCACGGTGTTATTAGTTCCTGTGCATCAGGGAAGGGAGGACCCCTGGGAAAAAAAGGTGGCAGCAGCTAAGAAGGGAACAGGTGGGTGGCTCTCTAGAGTGTGTGAAAATCTGAACGAAATATCACGGAGGATCTGGAAGGATCCCTAGGGAGTGATCTGCGCAGAGAGTCCGTTTAACTTAAAAGGTCATTTTGAGAGCCCTGGCAGAGTGACTCTGTTGATTGGAGCATCATCTGGAATAGCAAAACATTGCGGGTTCAGTCCCTGGTCAGGGCACATACCTGGGTTGTGACCCCTGGGGGCGATGTTTTCTCTCCTCTCCTTCCCTTTCCTGCCTTCTCCTCCTCTCCTTTCCCTGCTCCATCCCCCTCCCTTCCTCTCTGTGTAAAATTGATAAACAAATGCTCAGGTGAGGATTTTTTTTAAATAAGAAAAGTATTTAGAGAGCAAGGAGTAAGCCTAATGCTCCCTTTCTCTCCTATTCAGTTGGAGAGTAGGCGAAGGAAGTGGCCAACAGGGGGAATGGTACCATTTAGAGTCGGGATGTCGAAGGCATTTTCACTGGTTGGGGGGTGGGCACATCAGGCTCAGGGCTGCTTTCAAAAGGCCAAATGCAATTTCAACTCCTTAACAGTTAAAAAGTAGTTACAATTTTAGGAGGGCCTAAAATTATTTCGGCCCTTTGGGGAATAATTTTAGGAGAGGAAGCCGGGAGTCAATTAGAGGGGCAGGAGATGTAGAACATTGTTCCCAATGGAATCAGATGTCCCCAGGCCTTGGGGGCAGAGACTAAGCTGGAGGGGGTTTTGAAAGGCGTAGAGATGAGCTGGAGAGAAATGAGGAGGTAGTGCTGAGCAAGGGTTTTTTGCTTCACAGAAGTAAAGGAGCCTAGGGACTCAGTGAACTGGCAGAAAGCGTACAGACATGGGTGTCAGACACAGGGTCACATCCGTCTCTGCCAGCCAGCTGCTGTTGGACTGTGGGCTGGGGAGGTAACCTCTAGGAGCCCAACTTCCTCATCTGATCCCACAGTGAAGATTTCTCTGAAGACCAGTTAGCTTATGTAAAGTGCCACATATCAAGCAGGGCATTATGTATACTGACAGTGGCGCACACAGGGAGGGAGCTGGGGGAGGCATGTGTTGGCAAAAGCAAGAGGAAAGTACTGAGCATGTGGCCTTGTCTTTGGAGGGTCTAGAGTGCTATCCGTTGGCTTGAAGGTGTAGCAGCTGGGTGAGCTGCTGTAAGTTTGCATTCAATTTCCTCCAGGCTGGGCTGTGACTCACCATTAGGTCTGGAGCTCCAGACATTTCTGGGGGCTCTGCTGCAACCACTTCCTGTTGTGCTGGAAGTTTTGTTCACATTTGGAGACAAGCAGCAGAACAGCCGTCCAGGTAGCCTCCCCAAATCCTCCACCCTGTGCTGCTGGGTCCAAAATACCTGCCTTCTTTTCCCTCTGCTGTGGCTGGAGGAGGCTTCGGGCAGAACCTGCTGCGTCGGGGGTGGCCCCGGGCCTTGGGAACCCAGGAGGAGGGGAGAGGGCCAGGCTGGGGGCCTGAGGCAGGCACTTCCTGCACTCAAACGCACAAGCACCCTTCTTACACGCACGGGTAGTCAGGGACTTTGGGAGACATGGCACTCGTCACAGTTACCTCAAAACAGAAATTCGCGAACAAAAACAACCAAATGCTTTTGTTTTTAATACTCACTCACTGTGGGTGATGAGTTTCAGACCAACTGCACCTAGTGGACTAGAGTCACATTTCCATGGAAACCTCGTGCTGCTTCTTTATATCATTATTTTTGCCCTGAAAGGAAATGGCATTTCCTTTGTCCCTTCTCTGCCTCGCCCCACCCCTTAGACATTCCCCCCTCCTTAGGGGAAACCCCAACACTTACTAAGGCTGAGGAGAAGGATACAAAATGTCCACCGAATCCATCTCAGCCTTATGCTTTCTCTTGCCTTCATGGTTTTCTCCTACCGGGGCAGGGTACTAGCTAGAAACATCCTTTACCAGTAATTCCGCCCATTTACCTCAGCATCTGCGTCCTTCTCCTTTCCGTTTTCCACACTAAACAGGCAGCCCTGAGCTTCCCTGGCAGCCCCTGACTCACAGCCTCCTCTACACTCTTGCATCCGTGCCTGCTATATTTGGCCTGTGGCTGAACACCTTGTTGGCTTATGGCCTGAGATTTCACTGCCTGCTAATCACCGTGTATGTCCCTATACATTACAGGTGACCTTAGGAATGGGCAGGATGATGAAATAGTCTCAAGATTAGGAAGTCAAGTTGAAGAGTATACCAACCTGAGGTGCGGGAATCACAGTCCTGCCCAGGAAATTTATTCCCAGTTCATTCCCAGAGGAACTTGGATTCCTACTCCCTTGCCTCTAACGCCCATGCAAGACAGTTCATAATGAACTTCGAGGAGGGGAACTGGCCTTCTGGCGAGGCTGCTGGGCAGTGAGAAGTGGCGTGAAAGGTGTGGGCCTTGCCCTGGGTGAGCATCTGCATTTTGCCTTTTCCCCCACAGCCCTGGCGCGCCACCGCCACATGAAGCAGGCTCAGGCCCTGGGCCCTCAGACGATGGAAAAACCCCTGTACTGGGGGCCGGACAGAAGCTCCCAGTTTTCTTCTTATCCAATGAACCAACTGCTGCAGCGAGGTAAACCTTGCCAGAGATTTAGGGTGGGAGAGGGCAAGGGTGGGAGCACGGGCTGCCCCAGGCCTTTTGACCAATGCGGTGGGTGTGTATATGGTTGAGGGTGGGAGGGATGGACGCAAGCCAAATAATGTGGCATTTCGGTGTCCCGGTTCTGAGGAGCATGCCGTGGGTCAGCTTTTCTCCCAGTTCTCATCCTTGTCTTCATACAGATATGTCCCTGCAATCCAGCCTCCCACAGATGCCAATGACCCAGACCACTGCTCACCCTCCCGTCGCCAGTGGTGTCCTGGAGTATTTGGAGAAAGAGTTGCGGAATTTCAACCCGGCCCTGCCCCTGACCCCTGACCTCAAAGCCATATCTGGCCAACCCTGCAGTATGCTGTCCTCCCTGGGCTCGGAGGTTGTGGAACGTAGAATCATCCGCCTGCCCCCACTAATCAGACACCTGCCGTCTTCTCAGAGGACCAGCGACGCCTCCCACCAGCAATGGCTTCCCCCAGTTTCTCCAGGACCCTGGCATCTGAGCGAGGAGAGAAGGCAGCGCCACCTCTCTGATTTCCACCAGGAGCTCCAGGACCAGGAGCCTAAGCGATGGGCATTGGAACGAAGGGAGCTGGACCAACTTCGGAGTAGAAGGCACCGCAGCTCCAGGCTGAACACATCACCCATGCCCTGGTCAGATGGGGAAAGCCTCAGTGATGGCCCTTCGTCCAGTGAGGACCGCTGGCAGTGGCTCAACCACCTGCCTCTCCGGAGCCGGAGCCGGAGCCGGAGCCAGAGCCGGAGCCGTTACCCAGACAGACCCCGCAGGCCCAGCCCCCAGGAGAGAGCCCACAGGCACCAGACGCGCAGGCACCGCAGCTACTCCCCTCCCCTGCCCTCAGGCCTCAGTTCTTGGAGCTCTGAGGAGGAGAAGGAGAGGCAACCTCGAAGCTGGGGGGCCCACCGCCACCGTCCCCGCTCCCCACACTGGCCTGAGGAGAAGCCACCCAGCTACCGCTCGCTGGATGTCATCCCAGGCAAGAATGGCAGGAAAAAAGGGAATGTGGAGAGGCGCTCGGTGAGCCTGGGACATCCTGCTGAGGGTAGGGCATGGTCAGAAGGGACCCTTCAGCCAGGCTTGGCCACCGCTGACAAGGCCACCTCCCATGCCACTGCTGAGGGCGCCTCTTCCCTGTTTTGTTCAGCTAGCCCTGTGGTGAGACACCTCTCATAGAGCTAGAAGGGACCCAGTGAGGGCAGAGGGCAGGTGAGGTGCTGGGTGCTTACAAAAGGCCTTCTCATCCTCGGGTCCCTCCATTTCATAGATGAGGAAATGAGGCTCAGAATAAGTAAGCACCAAGTGAGTAGTGGCGCCAGGACTTGAACACTGGTCTTGATGGCTGAAGCTTTACTTCCTGTCACAGCTGCTTTGCTTTACTTAGCAACTGTATTTCCATACCCCAAATTAGAACACGTGGTGTGACAGAGGATGTGTGTGCTACTTCTGGAGCTTCAAGTCGGTGTGCAAGACCCTGCTGTAGTCAAAGATGAGGTCCTCTGAAACCCCCGCCCCCTTCCTGGGAAAGGATCATTGAACTGATTAACATAAGAAAAAAGATCAAATGTGGTTCAAAACTTGAAGATCCTGTGAACAGGCAAGGCTATCACGGTGGGGTCAGCTTATCAGCCTGAAAGGTTGCTGAGGGGGATGTAAGCTTTTAGACCTCTGAATAGAGACCATTTTTTTTAAAGGTGTAACTTTAAAAATCATTTCATAATTAATATACCTAAATGATGGGTTTTTTCGAAGATTTTATTTATTTATTTTTAGGGAGAGCAGAAAGGAGAGAGAAAGAGAGGGGGAGAAACATCAATGTTTATTGATCAGTTGCCTTTCCTGTGAGCCCCGACCAGGGACCAAAACTGCAAACCTAGGCACACGCCCTCCTGACTGGGAACCAAACTGGCAACCTTTGCTTTGCCGTATAATGCAACTGAGCAACTGAGCCACATTGGTCAGGGTGATGGTATTCTTTTTTTTTTTTCCAGAGAGAGGAGAAAGGAGGGAGAAAGAAAGGGAGAGAACTATCAATATGTGGTTGCCTCTCACACACCCCCTACTGGGGACCCGGCCAGCAACCCAGGCATGGGAATCAAACCGGCAACCCCTTGGTTCATAGGCCAGCACTCCATCCCACTGAGCCATACCAGCCAGGGCAATGGTATTCTTTTAATATTGTCATTTTGCAAAGTTATGCTGTCACGACTCAAAAGTTATTTATGAACTACCTTCAGAGTCAACTTACAAGCTATGTACAAAAATCTATTTCTCTATTTGTCCAGAACCCTTTTTCTATTTTGATTCTGTTGAGATAATGGGGTACGTAGCTTTAAGAGCAGTTCCCAAGGGGAGGGATATTATAGGAACAAGAAATTCAGTCTCACACACTTGGAAGCATATAGCACACATTTGGAAATGCAGATTCTGCTGTAATTTGTTTAAAAACCAGCACGTACCGTGTATACAAAGGAACAGATACCTATGAGCCGCTGTGCTGGTCTTTCTAGGGAAGCACCTTGGTGAGACAGTGATTCGTGAAGAGGGCAGCGAAGGCCTGTAGGCATTTCTGAAATAATCAATGACAATCATATCATATTCTCGCAGATGTCCCATGAGAGAGGCAAAGAC
>PVKM010027988.1:0-18521 GCA_004027735.1 Carollia perspicillata
TTTATGCAATGACTCCCTGGCAGAGTATGCATATTTCTTTTCTAGATTTTTTCAGCTACATAATAGTTCCCTTTATGTTTCTGCACCTCCTGCTAAATAATGAGTTCCTTGAAGGCAGAGTCTGTTTTACTCCTCTTTGTATACCAGTTATCAAGTATCACAGAAAATGAGTAAGAAATTATCCAATATATAATTTGATCAATTTAAAAACATTTACATTTTGCAAATAATCTGAAGCAGAAAGAAAACAGGAATATAAGAAAGAAGAACAACTGGCTTTCCAAGTGGTGTCAACACAGGCAGAGAGAAAGAGCTAATTTAGAATCACTGAATTCTAACCCTGATGGCAGCTACACAATTCCATCTGTCTAATCTCACTCCCAATGCAATGCTCCTGACAAAATGGCTCTTCAGATTCTGCCTGGAAAGTTCATAAAGAGTTTTTCCATGATTGGGCAGTTTAATTTCTAGAAATTTCTTCCTTATCCTGAATGGAATTCTACCTCCCATCTTACGTTTGAAAATACAGAAATGGGTTTATTCTCTTTCTGCATGAGAGCCCATCACATATTTCCACCTCACCATTTTTCCACCTCAAGCATCTGATTTGGAAATTGTGGTATGTTTTTACTCGTATATAATTCATTTATCCTTAAGCTTTCTTGAAGAACTAGAAATGGTTGGGTGGTTCTGGTGAATTTTTCTGTTAATCATATGGCACCTGCTGAGCAAAAGAACACAGGCAAGCTAAGTATATCTTAGCACAAAAGCAAGAGGAAAAATGATTTCAAATTTGGTATTGGGAAGATATTTTTCTTGATTATATAGATAATTTTGTTTTTCTACTGAAAAAGTAATATCAATTTCAAAAATCACATATTATCATTGTATTTATAATTAAAATAGATTAATAGGTGGGGAAAATATGCCAGGATTTAAAGCATACTTATATTTCTTCATCCATGCGATACGTATTAATCATATGTTCACTATGTTCTAGGGGTGCACTGTACCTAAACTGGCATTATCTAAGAATCACTAGACAATGTATATTTCTTTGTTCTAGTAATTAAATTTTTCCAATAGATAACAACTGTTCCTCTTCACCACACTGATCTTAAGCTAAAAAGTAATGGAAATAATATCTGTGATAAGAACAAGATGTGTATTTTTTTGTGCATAAAGGTGGGAACAACATTCCAGGGACTGCTTCCATAATTCAACCACAAAAAAGCAGGTGCATTTTGCTCTGAGGTGGTATCTGTATGATTAAGTGTTTGCTGTGAAAGTTGTTTTTCCATTTTCTTTCAAAAAAACACAGCTAACCTTTACTACAAATTTCATAATTCATAATGCCTATGTTTTATATACCAGGTGTTATAAGTAAATATCTCACAAAAATTTCCCCCTTCTAAATAATTTTAACCTCATCTTTTACCTACTGTATTATTCATGTGATTCCTATCTTCATTTAAGTACATGGTATGTATGAATACTTTATTTAGCCTTTAATATTTATATATTGTGATTTTACTAAGGGTAGGTATTCTTGGTTTCTAAGGTAAGTTCACACAAACAAACTTTACTTCCCTCAAAATACGTAGAAATAGATAGCAAGGATTCCAGTCCAAATGGGAGAATAGACTATTCACTTTGGGTTTCAATATGTAAAGAAAGAATTCACACGTGCGTGATCAGCTTAGTTATTGGAACTCATCAATAAGAGATTAGTCTCCAGAAATATGTTATCTTACTTTTTTTTTTTACTTATAATGCAAAACAAATATACAGCTATTTATAAAACAAAACAGGCCAGTATACTTTTTGTCTTTTCAAATGAAATCTAAGTGTTATAGCTTAGGTAAGCACTGGTATACCTTTCATACACTGCAAAACTGACTCTTACATCAGCCTCTAGTTTTTAAAGTATTAAATGTATTGGTCTAGGAATGACAAAAGCTTAAAGAGCAGCTACTTGAAAAATAAGTGAATTAATGAAGACTAATAAAATTATAGGCATGGGGTTTTGATGTATCTTTAAAATATATCTATTATGAAAATCTTTTGGAAAAAAAGCCTTCAAGTTCTTGTAGTCAAATCAGTCAGCTATGTTCATTAAATATTTGCTTTATTAAAGACTTCTATATATTCAATCAATGAAATATTCTATAGGTCAACTGCTATTAATAGCTTACTGATGGTTAGCCACATAAATTAATAACCCTAATATGAGTAGAGACAGGGAAAAGTAATTTAAACATCTAAATCATAGTTTTACAAAAATCTCAAGAAAATACATAGGAAAAGATGGACCCTAAATGAAAGAGAAATTTTTTTCTGACTTCAAGGATCTCACATATGTTTATATAGTGGGTTTTTCCCAAGTAACATAGTATTTCTGAAAAATTAGGTAGCATGTACTTCATATTTCAATGTAGTTAATAGATACATTATTGTATGTTGTTTAGAAACTCCTAGGTCTAAGTCTCATTATCTAGGTGTTAGATTCTAATTCTCTGACTTCTTAGGGCACACAACAAAATATTAATTTAAGTTTTGAAAGCAGATACATGAGACAAGCTCCTAATGCAGTCACTTATAATGCTATTCTTGGAAAGGAAAAATAAAAGCAGCAATTCATTCCTTTAACCAGTGTTATGACATGCTACCCTTTGACTCATGAGGTAGAAATGTTAAATTATGGATTTTGGATTAGTTTCTTTAAAATATAACATTATAAAGTTAATTTCTACCCCATGCTGTTTTCTGAAGGGAGATAAAAATGATGTTTTGGCTAACATAAATGATATCCTGGAAGAGCATACTTAAAAAATGTCACCAATAGCTGGGATAGCTTTGACCTCAATGTGTAGTTCAGGGAAATTTTGATAGAGAAGTAGGCTAATGTCTAATGTCTACTGAGGGCATTATGCTTGTTCAGCAAGACCAATTTTTAATGGTTATTTTCTAAATGATTCATTATTTTCACATTATATAAAGAAACATGGTAGTATAAAATAAATTATCAATGATATTCTCTAAAAAACTTACAGAAATATATTTTATGCTGCTTATTCTAGTTAACATCTTTAATCAACTGGATTTTATTTACCTTATTTAATTTACATAGTTGTTATCTTTTTCTATAAATTTTTATATTCCTTCAATATAACTAACAGAAGGGCAATAATTATCTCTTTATAATAACTGCCCCAATGTATTTTCTCAAACGCACTGAATGCATATTTGACAACACCTGTCCATAATGTTTGCAGCTACGTTGATCTGGACACGTCACAGATCACATTCTCAGGAGCCAAACAACATATTACAGCAAGTGTTAGATGCATGCAACAAAAGCCATGACATAACATAGTCTGTTTATATAAAATAAAGTACAAAAACTCAGCATCTACTTTCTGTGCTGATTATTTACCTGTGGTCCTAAGGGCACCATTCCTCTGGGAGGAGTCATTCTCTGCATTGGCCCGCCCATGTTTGGATGTCCTAAGGTAAAAGGATAAAGATGTTAGCTATGTAATGAGCACGGGTGCCCACCTAGTGGCTAGTAGTCTTCTCTCTGCTTGACGTTTAATTATTCTGTTTCTTATGTTATCACCATCATACATAATTAAAAGTTAGCTAAAATAAATCACTTGGTGATGCTATAATTTGGTAAAATTATACCAAAAGTACATTGATATAATGATGGAAGATTTATTCAAATAAAAAATTCCTTTAAAAATAAAAAATCTCCTTTCGGATTATGCACATCTATTTCACTTTTACGTTAAAGTAGTTACCTTGTTGTCGAGTTGGGTCCATTCCACTGGGAAGTAAAGGCTGACTTCCTGGGACACCTCCAAGTGCCTGGCATATTTAGTCAAACAAAATAAAAAGCAATATTGTAAATATTTATAAAATAAGTGCTTTAACAATTCTCTTTTAAAATTCCTATAATTACAGAATGCATTTGAGTATTTTACAGAATTTGTTATATTTCACATTCATTTATAATTTTTATAGGTATATATACCTTGTATAAATTCTTAGCTCTAAAATTATTCCATTTTGTCCAATTTTTTTGGCAGATAAAATAAGTATTTGGGGGGAACAAACATCTAGGCAAAAAATTGTCCTACATCTTTTTAATAAGTATAATGTCTTTGCTCCAAATTAATTTACTAAAGATACTGAGCTAAGTAATTTTGCTTCTTAAATATGAGCTCTGTTTCTACAGATTATTTTACTCATTTGGGATTTCAAGAGCAGCATTAAGAAAATGCCAAGGGCCCAATAAATACTTTTTCTGTAGTCACATTTTCCATAAGAAACTATTTAGAAAAATAATACTCCAATAAAGTTCAAATGAGTTGGCTGTATCAAAACTAACTAGAACTGAAAAAGATGGAGATTAACAGACTATTTATGCGGGGTGCGATACTGGGTACACAGCGAACTTCAAGTTTCTGCAGTTATCCGAGCAGCTCTTACAACCCATTGACATTATGAATTATGGATGTACACACACATACACGTATCCTGACAATGGGCAAAAATTCATAAAGTTTCATTAATTTAACTTAAAGCAGGATAAATCTTGTCCAATTAGTTAAAAATTTCAAGTATTTCAAAAGAAATTTAAAGAATTTATATATCTAGATCAGAACAATTTACTTAATCACTTGAGGCGCAGTAGAGAGCTGCCATTTCTCAAGCCATGTTTTATAATTACTTGAATTTTTTTTGCTTCCAAGCACAGCCAGTCCATGTTTATTGAACTCCTCCTTACCTTTCCAGCCTTATCTTGCCATTGCCACATGACATAATAATTTCTAGCCATACAAAATTTCTTTCAGTTTTTTTCAATTGATGCATTCAATCAACTATAATATCTAATTGCCAACCATTAAATACAAACCAAAATAAAAACTATAAACTAAACTATCTCTCTTTTCAAGGAGCTCACAGAGACGTAAGTGCCTATTGCTGACACTGCCTAATAAAATTCTGTCCTATGAACCTAGTCTACATAAGTTTTCCTTCTATTTGCTTTAAAACATATTTAATTTTTTTAAAGCTCAAACTTACAGAAAAAATTGTACAAACACTACAGAGAATCCCCATATACCCTGACACAGACTGCCCATATGCTAACATTTCGCCACAGTTGCTCCGTCACCCTTTCTCCCTCTCTCTGTATGTACTTTTATCTTAACGCTTTTCAGAACCACTTGAAAGCCAGTTGCAGACGGGATGCGTCCATTACCCCTAAGTACTACACAATGCAGTTCCCTAAACAAGGACGTTCTCCTACATAACCACAAAACAACTGCTTAAGACAGGAAATCAACAGTGGCGCAACACTGTCATCCAAGTTCCAGACCTCATTTACATTTTGCAATTTGTCTTAAAAATGTTCCTTTTTTCTTTCTAGGACTAGGACCTCAGTAAACACGTATTGCAATTTGTTGTCATGTTTCTTCATGCTCTTCCAAGCAGTAACAATTCCTTAGCCTTTCCCTATCATGTCTTCAGCAGCTTTAAAGAGAATGAATGTTGAAATCTATAGGATGATCTGATGTCTCCTTATGCCTAGACTAAGGTACAATTTCCTTATCAGGAAACCACGGAAATGGTGCTATGCTCTCTTCAGTGATTATATTAGAGGGCACTTGATATTGACTCATTCCACTACTGGTGACCTTGGCTTTCATCATCTGATTTTGTTGGTGTCTGACAGGTCTCTATACCATTAGGTCATTATGTTTCCCCTTTGTAAATGATTATTTTTAGTATTATAGATATTCTAAGATTGCCAATACCTCAGTCCTCATCGTTCGTTTATCAACCCACCATCCCTAGAATCCACTGACAACTTCTAAGCACTATGATAGTTGCCAGATGGATTCATTCTAGGTTTATAAGTTGGTATTCCAACTGTAAAGAGGAGCTTTCCTTTTTTTGCTTATCTATTCATTCATTATATGCTTATGGATTCCTAGCATATTTAATAGGTTGTAATCTGTCATCATCATTTAGTAAACATATCATAAACATTCACAAAGGTCCATCATATTTTGAGCATTTTTTAATAAGCAAAAGATATTCCAGGTTCATCTCATAATTTTTCTGGCCTAGCTCTGGAATCAATCTTTTCCCTATTTTGCTGATTCCTTCTAGAGAATAATAGTGTGAAAGCATCAAGATTTGGATTCTCAAGAGTGTGCATTATTAGTTGGGTGCATTGCTTTTAGACCCTCTTGGTAGACTCTGAGCTCAGAAATCTATATATGTATGTGTATATGCATGCCTATCTACATCTATGACTGATATTCCCCCTCTCTGTATGGTACCGACATGAACCAGTATTTATACTCTCCAACCCTGATTCAACACCTTCAATCCCAATCTAAAACCTTAGAATTATTTTCAGGCTCCTTGTTATGTTTCTTCCTATTTTTTCTGACAATGAGAAACCAGCTTTAGTTATCTTCAATATTTTTACTTATTTGCTTAATCAATGCAATTACTTGTTCAATATAATCTATCTCCCAACCAACAATGACCATTTGTTCTTTCTGCTCCACCTGCGTGACTCCTCCCTGTGTCCCTGAATGTTTTAGCATGTGGGGAAGGGAAGATCCTATATCTCACTTTCACAGACCTAAATATGATCACGGCTTGTTTTCTTCTCTGTATCTCCAACACATTATAAGCCCTGGGTGTGGTGGACCTCTCTGTGTCTCTTGGCTCAGAATAACCAAATTTATTGAAGGAATAGAAGGAATAGGGTTTAGATGGGCAATTTTAGGAATCATCAGTGATAAATTCATAAGAATGGAATAGACTTCAAAGACTGAACAGAAAAAAAGGTCAAATATATAATTATTTAGAAATACCTAGAAGAGGTAGGGAGGGAACTGAAAGCAAATAGGTGTGAAATTAAGAGGGGAACTAAGACCAACATTTCAGAAAGCATGAGGAGAGTTTCAAACAGGAAGAAGTGGTCAACTCTGTCAAAAGTTATAAAGATTCAAAACAAATTGGACAGAAAAAGTCAAGAGCCATACGATTTCACTTATACATGGTATATAAAACTGAAAGCAACAAATGATCAAATAAGAAAAACAAAACCCTAAAACCTCATAGACACAGACAATGGTATGGTGGTTACCAGAAGGAAGGGGGCTGGGGGGGCGTGAAAGGTGGAAGGGGTCGAATACATCGTGATGGAAGAATATTCGACTTTGGGTGGTGAACACACAATGTAATATGCAGGTAATGTCCCTCCAATCAACTTAATTTAAAAAGACATCCTTAGGCAAAAAAAAAAAGTGAATTAGGAGGAAGACTGAAAATATATGACTAATCAATATTTTCTTTAATTGTGAGTTTGAAGTTCTTACTTTTTAAAGTCTCCAAGTGGCTAGAGTTTTATACTCTGGACTTAGATTCTGAGTTTCTAAGTCTCACTGGAGATATCACGTGTTATAACTGGAAACCATTTTCTTCAAAATTTTACTTTTTATTGTTTATCTTGGCATATCAGAACAATTGACAAGTCTTTCCCTGTTTCTAGTCATCATTTAAAAATATATCACAATCCTACAGAACTCTTGATCGATGTCAAGATTTATATAAATTTAACTCTTTAGGCCCCAGAGTTTGTATTTTAGAATAAGCCAAATCTCTAACTTTTAAAACACTTTTTATAAGTTCTGGGATGACCAACAAGGGCATCAATAAGGTCATAATCACTGCATTCTTTATACCTTTAATATGAGGGGAAAAGAAATTTATATACCATATCTTGTCATTATTTTCATATTTTTAACAGGTTAAATGTACTCCATTCAGACTTGTTTAATAAAACACTGACATACATTCTTCATTCTATGAAAGATTACTCTGACAGAGAAAACACTCACGATGGGGGTGTTTAATAATAATAAGCATAATATTAACAATAAAGTACACTTGTGAAACAGTGTATTTGTGCCATGAATTGTGCTAAGCTGTTTATATTTTTTATTTCACTCAGTGCTTACAATAGTATTATGAGGCTATCATTAATTCTTTTTGATTATGAGAAACTGAGGTTTAATACGTAAGTAATTTGTTAATTTGTCCATAGTTACACATTGGTAAGTTGCAAAGCCAGGACTTTAGATCAGATCAGTATATGCCAAAAGTTCTAAAAGACAAGTTTTAAATTCTGGAACTTAAAGTGAATGAAATAATACAAAATTTTAATAAAACAGAAATAATTAAATGAAGGAATTTCTTACTTCATAAAAGTCTTATTTCTTCTAAAAGGATATGAAACCAATACTAAATCTATGTAGGAACTCAAGATTCTGGTGAATACACGCCAGAATATTTCCTTGAATGCCACTATATAGTCTACTCATAGAAATTAAATGCTCACCGATAATGAAAAAATTTATTCATTTTTCAATGCTTTCATGATATAATTCAGGTAACGATTCTGATGTACCCAAAATTTTAATGGGCCTCCTCAATACGAAATGAGGTGGAATGACATAATAAAGGAAATTCAGGACTAGAAGGAATTGGGGGAACACCTGCATCCACTCCCCTTTTACTGGTAAAGGTAACAAGGCCCAGAAAGAGGGAGTGACTTGCTCAAAGTCATGCTCTGCTGGGCACTGCTGGGCACTGCTGGGCATTGCTAGCATTGGACCTAGGGTACTTAACACAATTAAGGTCCTTTTGACAACATCACTGTCCTTTTTTCTATTAAAACACAGAAATATTACATTCAGTGTAGGAAGAAATTGGTCTCCGAAGCACAACTCACCATTTGATATACAGTTACTGGTTTCCCTTTTTTCTATAGCTCGACCACTGTGACTGCACTGATACTGTAGCCCTGTGGCACGTGTGGCTATTTCAGTTAATTAAAATTAATAAAGTTAAAAGTTTTGAAAATCAGTCCCTCTCACCATATTTCGGTGCTCAAAGTACAACACTAAAGCTGCTGCATACGGCAGTGCAGACGGAGAATATTTCCATCCCCCAGAAAGCGGTGCTGGGCAGTGCCGAGTCAGAATGTCAGGTGAGTTCACTGGTGCAGCTCCACGTCCAGAGTGGTGCCTGGCACACAGTCAACCTCGACAGATATCTGTTGACTGACTGAATGTTTCTACAGGAAATTTTGTACAGCTCTGTGAAATGTCTGGTCAAATATATGGCAGTGCATTTTTTTGTACTGACTTATTTCCAAACAGGGTATATCTGTGACAAAACAGCTTCAAAATAATTAGATATGTTTGGGTGAAGGTAGTAAACACTGTACCTAAAAGCTCTGTATAACTACAACTTAAATTGAGTAAGACCACGTAGTATTAACAACTATGTAAACTTTTATTAGTTTGGGAAGGAGAATGAATTTTTTTGTTAGACAATGAATTTGTTAATTTTCTTTGTCCTACAATGGTAGAAAATAATTGGAAATACATATACGCCAGGATATATATATAACTCAAATTCATAAAGAAATAATCATTTTAATTGTTTCATTAGATTTCACGTAATTTAAATACATTGAAAGTGTAATTATTACCAAGAACAAATAAATAAGGAGGTCCCAGTTGATAGAAAGAAATATTTTGACGGGCAAAGAAAGCTACTTTATGTTTTCATCATTAATCAATAACTTACATTAAACACATGCGACATATTTAATTTTTAAAGTTAGACAGTTGTTATAGTTATCCTTCTTAAAATTTTAGCTGTAAGATTCCTACCATTTAGTCAATGTTGAACATATTTCTCTTTATGCAGCTGAAGTTCTGTTTTCATACTGTATCATTAATTAAAGTCAAATTCTACATGCAAAAAATTTTCTGTAGTCAGAAAATTATTGGTAAAGGGCATGCTAGATATCATTCATTCTTTATAAGAGAACACGTGAAAAAGAGTAAGTATATAGTTTGTTTAAAATATCTTGGTTATATGGGGATATGGTAAATTCATTTAAGTATATAAGTAAATGTCCTGACAACTTTTTTTTCCTGCTCAAATGCTGATTTGTTCCCTATCTGAACACAGTAAAATGAAGTGCAGTCTCTTTAAGACTGGCCTATCCTCAGCATCCATTATGCTTTTCCTTTTATCATGTAAAAACTATACATTCAATATTAATAGAGGATAATCATATATTGAATAACCAGAACTAATATCTTTTTTAAATCATAAATTATTACCTGCTCAGTGCAAACTTTAAAAGTATAGAAAAAAATCACTCATAATCCTATCACCTAGAAATAAAGGATCTGATCTTTACAGTCTTTGTGACAAATGTCTGTGTATGGAGAGGGGCACATGAGTGGGGGATTCACTGAATACATACAGAGATATAGCAAAAGTGATGTACTATACACAACTTGTGCCTTCTTTTCCACATTTGATACTAGATAATTAACATTTTATCATATCTATAAATTTAATTGTATAGCGTACCTTTTATAATAGCTGCATACTATTTCACCATTTAGATATACCATAATTCACTTAACCACTCATCTATTATTAGACAAATAGTAAACACTGTAAAATAGTTGATGTAAAGTAGCTATTTTAGTAAAATAGCTTGATGTAATGTGCTTTTAGAAAACCCAAATCAGTTTTAGAATATAAAATGGTCAATGGCACTAACTATGTGTTACTTCAATTCATGTATCTGTTGACAGAGTTTTAGGAATGGTCATAAATAGAGTATACATTCTCAAAATTCTATAGGATTGATAAATCAATAGTTTATTCTTGGTTTCACTCATTAACAGTCTGCATTTCTGGCTTCTGTGGTTTTCCTCATCAGAGTGTTGAGTGGATATTGTGAACTTTTCTGAGTAGACATTTTATCTGTGAGAAGGACAGACCTGCTGTGCTGGAGGCTATGGACACTTCAACACCAGTAGCCCATTCCGATAGTGGAACCAACTCCAGTGTAAAATCATGTAGCCAAAAATGTTTTTTGGACTTAATGTATATTTCATATGTTTTCTTATATATACTTATTCTTTGACAAATTGTATAATTGTATAATTTGACTTTCTTTTAATCGTTTTCGAGACTATTACTCCGTTATATACTTTTTGGCATAGTGATATTATACCATATTCCAAATACAGTCATATGAATACACAAACAGCATAAATATAAACCATTGTGAATTTAGTCCAGAACCATAAAAACCATCTCAAGAGAACTTATATTAAAATCTATAGTCTAATCATCAGTAATTATAAATTCGGAAGGATCTGTTTATTAAAGGAATGTCTATTTACATATTTAAAACGATTAGTTAACAGAGTTGAAGAGTTTAATATTTCACTTTTTACTTTCTTAGATGTAATCTAATGATAAAACCAAATTTCATTAGTTTATGACTACTATAAAGATAAAATTAGAAATATTTAATATATTTGTGTTTTCTGCGTTCATCAAATTTGAGTTAATTACCAAAACAGTTTTGCCAACTCTGCTTTAATGACTACATAATGAAACTGGAGCACCATGTTGTTGCTTTAAAGGGCCATGCTCCTAAATGTTAAACATTTTCTAAAACTATATGTTTATAGAATTAATTTGCATAGAAAATTATTCTTAAAAATAGCATAAGTGTAAATAATTATAACTTGAAAGTTAGATGGTTGAAGTAATGAAGTTTATATATCTGTTGTGGGGGTAGGTGGGCAAAAAAAGAGCCACTCACAGAAGAGCACAGTTGTTTTAAAATACTTTTAGGTAAAGACGGTTTGAAATTCTGGAGGAGAAAGAGCCTGTATTGTAACTCTTCATTACCTTTAACTTTTTAATTGCCTCTTTTGCAAAACCACATGAATTATAAACGTGTTCTTCAAAAAAACTCTAGATTTACAAGTCCACATCCCCACACCAATACACTCCTATTCCTAAAAATGCTTCCCTTTGTCAGTCTGTATAGGTTTGGAGCCTCTCACAGTGTCTTATACATAACAGGCATTTCGACACCAAATGGATCCGACTCCATTCTGTCAGATTTTTACCATGATATGGAATAAATAAAGTCAAAAAATTCTAACAATGTACTTGTGCAAGAAATTCACATTTCTTTAATTCAGATTTTCAGGAACCTCTTAGGTGTATGTAACATACAAAGTTATGAATGGGATGTCTGAAATACCATGAATATTTAAAAAAATATGCAACTCCTTGCCCTTTGAAAAGAAATTTAGAAGACTCAGGCACCTAGATAAGTACACCTGACTGTCAATGTACAGAGGTTCACCCACAGAGAAAATAAAATTCCCGTATGTTTGAACGCTTGGCATCTGTGCACTTCCCTTTCCTATTTCATGCCCTGTTCCCCATGGCCCTGTGTTCTGAATGCAGATTCTGAGGGACAGGACTCCTCCAGCCGCTAATGTGGGGACTTCCAGCCCTGCTTCCTGCTTCAAGTTGTCCCTGGGGGTGAGTGTGGGTGCTGGCACCCTGACTGTGCACCACAAACAGACAGCACCAACAAAATGGGACATTTCAAGAACACTGCATAATTTCAGTAAGAGTTGAGAGAGAAGAAACAGACTCTGTTGCTACAAAATGTGTTAGGCAGTGCAACTTTCTTCTATTTCTGGTCAGGAAAAAAGTGGAAATAGAGAATGAGGCTGAAAAAAAGAATTTATTATGATAATGGGTTTACTTTGAATCTGGGAAAATGCTGAGGTATACAAATAGCAGATTTAGAGACAACGATGAAACAATTATCTTAACATAACTATTCCATAGAGCTAAGCATTTAATTTATTTTTGTTACCCGTATCCTAAAATTAAACTATAAACTCCTTGCAAGTAAAAATTGTGTTTTATTCACTTTAACAGATAAATATTTATGATGCTGATAAAAAACTATTCACGGACAAATGTTTATAAAATCTCAGAGCTCTTGTAAATAAAGTAGTTAATAGACCTATTGTTAATTAGTTATTAATAGCTCTAGCCCTTCAAGAAGCAGCTAATTTTATGTCTGGTATGTCAATATAATTGGAGAAAATTGGTATAAATGTTACAGCCATAATATTAAAAATATATTTAAAAATAAACCAAAGTATGTTCATAGAAAATTTTATTGCCATCTTTTAAATGAGAATATAATCAGTGTTTACGAAAATTGTACACATTTAAAAGTTAGGTTCAAAGTAAATGGTAGATTCTGAGGTTCAATAAACCTTTTTCCTGTAAAGATTTATGTAGTAAATATTTTAGGGTGCAGGGCATGCATAGTCTTTATCATGACTCCTCTATCTTCCTTTGCAGTGTAAAAGAAGCCACAGAAAGTACACACATGAATTAAGTGTGGTTGTGTTCCCATAAAACTTTATTTACAAAAACAGTCATCCAACCTATGGACTGTAGTAGGCCAACCCTTGAAGTAGATTATATATTACTAGAAGTAGCCTTAAATGCGATAGAGAACAGATTTAATATTGTTAGAGGTAAAAAGTATTTGTGACATTTTCTATTTCTTTATTGATTCTTAAAACAAATAAACAAACAACAAACAAAAAACTTAAGTAGCACATAAATCTTACCTGGTTAGGTATCCTCAGTGGGGGCCTTGGACCTCCAGGGTACCGAGGTGACATAAAAGGCTATTAAAACAAAACAAACAAATAAACCAAACCAAACCAAAAGAAAAAAAAAAAAGCACAATGTAAAATACAGATCTGAAAATAAACTGCTTAAAAATTTTTAGAACTATACAAAACATAAATCAATTTACTTCCGTATGTGATTGCTTTCAGTAGAATAAATGCTTTTATGAAAAATTACCACTGTATTTTATTTTTTGTAGAATATCTGCAAAACTTTCCAAGAAAATTGTAAAAATACTAAAAATGACTAAAGTAACTACATTTTTTAAGTGTGAATTATTATTAAGATAACAATATCTAATTGGCAAAACAAATTAAGAAATAGTTTTTGAATCTCAGTGAAGACTTCTGGAAGAGGCTTACTGGCAACCTCATCATACAATTTGGGTTCTAGGTATATACTTTTGACTGAATGATCCAGTTTGGTTACCAATTTCCTGAAATAATTTTAAAGTTGCCAATTTTTTTGACCTTTTCTTTTGTAGCTCTGTTTAAAATGGTAAAGATATTTCTTTCCCAAGAGTCACTCCCAAGAGTGTTTGAAAGAGCTCTGGCTTTACTTAATCAAGGGTTAGTTATGATTCAAAATTGATTATAAACTTTAAAGTAGAAATTTCTTCATATATTTTGAGCCTAGCAGATTATGAGGTGTGTATTTCTGTCAAAAAGTGGTCTTATATTAAAACTCTATTCAATTTATTTTGTTAGATGAATCAGAACTTGCTGAGATAGGTTGACTGTCAGTCAAAGAACTGTCTGAAAAACTCCCTAAAAGTATCTTTTAGGTGACTATCCAGTGTTGGGCAGAAGGAGAATATCTTTGATCAGTCAGACTTGGGCACTGAAATGTTTGAAGTTATTCCTAAAATTACTAAAAATTCCATTTTTATTTTCTGCAAACAGTAGAAAAAATATAATTTTGTTTAATTACATCAAAATACATAATGTACTTAAATGTAAGATTATTCCTTACATGGAATATAAATAAATTATAAACTCTAAAGTATTGACTATTATAAAGTAAAATATTAAGAATGAATTAATATAAATAAGAATCAATTTAACAAAGGCTTGAGCAACACAGAGCTATAGTACTTTACGTAATTAAATTCCACATTTAAATGTATTTTCTAAAAATATGTTTAGATATTAGGCCTGTAGTTCATGGCTACATATATTTCCCAGGGCTATTTTAAAAGTAGCATATGAAAAAAAAAATGCTAAAGTATTTGTGCTATAGAGAATTTTTCCTTTTCTTACTTTTTAAAAATTTATTTGGCTGACATTGGTTAGTAAGATCACATAGGTTTCAAGTGTACATTTCTATGGTACATGATCTTTATATTGCATTGTGTGCCCAATTATTTTACTGTAATATCTTGGTCTTGACAAACCAATAAGAGGAACTTTAGAATTAAGTGAACAATTTGGCTTTTGCTCACTGTGGTCTTACATATTAATGTATTCCCAGGAAACCATTTTAAATGAACAGAAAGGGTGGATTATTCAGAAAGTATAAGTGGATTTTCCAAGTTTAACATTTAAAAAATGCCTAGTTTACACATTTCTGATCAAAATTGTCTCTCCTTTATCATTTCTGAAACTCTAAACTGGATTTGTTAAGTATATTGCCAACTATTAAGGAATGTTTCCAATATTCATACTTCCTCTGCTATTTTCCTAACACCAATTTCATTTATGAAACTGTTTTCTCAACTTCTGGACTTATTTTAAAAATTTAATAATTGAATATAGTGTTATTGAAATTTTAGAATGGTTGCCCTTCCTTCACAAAGAGAAGTTATATGACATACTCACTAATCCAATGTATAATTTCTATTTAGTTTTTGAAACATGGAGAAACAAAAATGGCTTACTAACAATGCTTATCTATAATAAATTCACTTTGAAATGGAATAGGAAGTAAAAATTATTAAAAATATTACCAAATGCCAAATGCTGAGTTAATTACTGAGAAATTTTATTTCAAGTGGTTTATTTGAAATAGAGCAATTGAGATTTTCATGTTCCTCTGATTGTAAAATGATGCTATGGTATTAGTTTAGTGAACTATGTGAAAAAAAGAGATCTGTCTGTATCTGTGGCATTGGGAGTGCGTGTACTTCCATGGGACTGTGGTGCCCTCCCATCCGACTGTGAGACCCGTCGAGGGACTGCTGAGAGGAAGAGGCATAGCTGGGACCCTGCAGGTCCTGCCAGAGTAAGATTACGAGACAGACAGACTATCTCTTTAGTTATTTCCTCTGTGTGTTTTCCAAGATGTTTCAAATTTTTGGTTTATTTTTTTCTTTTGGCAGAGAAAAAAGGACAACCACTTATTAATTCCCATGGATTATACATAATTAAAGCAAAAATGACAAAAACCTAGTTAATCTAAGTTAAAAAATCTCCTACTTTTACCTAAAAGATAAATATTGCTATAGCTAAAACATTTTTAATATTAAGTTAGTGCTGTTATAAGCTTTTAACATGCAGACTGATCCTTACATATAGCTATCTAGTTAACCACCTAGGTTCTCAACTGCCTACTTGTTGGGTTACAGACACAGCAACAGAACCCAAGAGCTTGCATACGAGCAACTGAGAGTATTCTACACAAATATTTGTACTTCACTATTCAGAAGTCAATTTGCTTTCAAATGTAATGTAAGATATTGAAACAAATTTAAACTATTTATAGTCAAATATGAATCTAAGAGATTACCTACTAATAATATAAAGTACATCTGTTGACAGACATGTGAGTACTCTCTGCATTAAAAACCTTGGAAGAACATGTTCTTCATATTTGGGATAAAAAACTTTTTTAATAGTTTGGGCATCAAAATAATTTGCATAAAGTTGTCATGAGGTGAATGAATATTTTAACGGGTAAAGCCTTCCCCTTGAAAAAGTTATTTATACTGTGTGTGCAAAAAACATTTGACTGGGAGTCAAAGGTCTGGATTCTAGCTTTTGTATCACCACTAATTAATTAGCAGATGAGCCCTTGGAAAATAATCTTTCAGGGCTGGAGTTTTCTCAGCCTTAAAATGAGGGAGTTGGACTAGATGATCTCTAAAGTTCCTTAGAAAAATGAACAAAATAAAACCCCACGATTCTGTGCTGATTATTCCCAGCATTACCTTTAGGTATGAATATTAGCATTTTGTAAATATCTGTAAGTGTTCGAAGTGTGTGGGGGTGGTCTGGGGGTGGGGCCATAAGCATGTGCTCCTAAGGCACAAACCACCTTTCCTGCGGAGCTGCAGAAACTTATTTCCACGCCTCCAGAGAAAAAAGGAAACCCTGGTTAAAGAAAAAAATACTCTAACAATTATGCTTTGTTCAGATCAAAGGTTAATAGGGAGAATTTAAAAAGGTGCACTTATGGATTAAAATGTATCCCAGAGATTAGTTCATTTAACAAATATGTACTAAATACCTGCAAAGGCAGTGCTTTAGTGGTTGGACAAGTCAGTGAATAAAGCAGATAGAGATCATCCTGCTGCTTAGGACTGCTCAAGGTTCACAGTCTTGTAATCAATAGAAGAGACAGTTTCTGGGAAAATTGTTTTCTACTATCAGTCCACTAATCTGGAACAAATAGAATGTTCTCTTCACCAAATGGCAAGAATCAATGAAAACTCAAAGAAAATAATATTTCAATCTGGTGCCTTCCCTCAAAAGTGATATTACATCATCCCTATTTGATAGAACATGTGGTGCTATGAATGACTGCAAATCAGACTTATAATGGGAAGAAAATGGGACAACTGTAAATGAACAGCAATAAAAAGAAAACAAAAAAAAATAAATAAAAGGTTTTCCAAATTAGACAAAACTCATGGAGTAAGATTCTTCATGACACGATAAACTGATGAGCAGTATAGTTAGCACTATGACATGTGGAAATTACATTTACAGGCATAAATTCTTATTTCTACATGTTTTGGTTGTCTGCCCAGAATGAATGGGATAAACCAGAGTGAATAAAACTATGTACAAAGCCAGAAAATCAATAAATATTTAATGACTAAATGAAAGGGAAAAAACAGAAATACAAATCACGCGTCCATCTCATTTCCTCCAAATGGTCTTTTAGAGAGAGAAACACAACATTTATAATCATAATTTATTTCAGTATAAATATCACTCAGTTTAAAAAGATTATTATTCCCCATTATATCAAGAATTATTTGTAGACTTTTAAACTTCTGAATTTCCTAATTTTTCTTTTTTAAAGAGAGAATTTTCCTTTCTTCTTTGCCGTTTCTGCTAGTGGAAAGTAGTAGTCTCCCTCTTATTTGGTCTCTCATAAGGCCTTAGTGTTTTATCTCAATTCCCTAAGAATCAGAAATAATCAGCTCTTTTCTCACACTAGTTGAAGGTATATTTCTCAGTCCAATTCTCTCCTTTTCTGAAGACCCCAGACCTCCCTGCCCCGGGAATGGTTGTATAAATAATTTAGCAGGTGTGGATGTTAGTAACTGTGAGTTTGCTGTCCTTTTACTGTTCATATTTTTTATCTTTTTTTTCTTAGACAAGTCCCTTTAACATTTCATATAGTAAGGGCTTGGTGATGATGAACTCCTTGAACTTGACCTTATCTGAGAAGCACTTTATCTGCCCTTCCATTCTAAATGAAAGTTTTGCTGGAGAGAGCAGTCTTGGATGTAGGTCCTTGCCTTTCATGACTTGGAATACTTCTTTCCAGCCCCTTCTTGCCTATAAGGTCTCTTTTGAGAAATCAGCTGAGAGTCTGTTGGGAACAGGGGAGTGGGAGGAGAGGGTGGGGAGAAGGTACAGGGAATAAGTAGCATAGACAGTGGGGAGAAAATAGACAGGGAGAGGGCAAGA
>PVKM010027989.1:0-18513 GCA_004027735.1 Carollia perspicillata
TATCTACATTAAGATATGAAAGCATAACCTAAGTTTTAGAGAAGTTTTCACTAATTGAAAAAGAATAAAATGTTTCACTTAAATAAATTTTACACTAGTTACATCTGACCATGAACATGGCTAAATTTAATAACTCAGCTCGGGCAGGATTGCTTTTCTGTGAAGACTGATCCAAGAAAATAATCCACTGAAAGCATTCAAAGACTACCATACTGCCACTAAGAACTGAATTAAGAGAATTCACTTGGACTACAGAGATCGTTTAGAGCAGATTACTTTTTAATGTACATAGTGACTAATCTTATTAACAGGAAACATAACTGCCCTACTTCTAAATTTCACTTATAATGTAATGAGAATGAACTTGATTGTAAGAAGACTATTATAGGAAGAATTAAGACATTCTTAAATATTCTCCCATCACTCCCGGGAAAATAGAAGCTACACAATATAATGTAGAAACCAAAAAGTAAATGGGATGGAATCAGACTCAGCATATCTTGCCATTTTAGAATTGTTTTGTCTTACCTTGTTGGCCTTGCAGGTTAACTGATCGAAGCAGTTTATTCTATCGCAATATGGATTTTGCCTATATAACATTAATATATAGTGTTTGAATGTTATGAAAGTAACTTATTTGGCTGGATTTTTTTTAGATTAAAGAAAAAGTACTGTTTACCTTGCCAAAGTGGGGAGAGATTAATTTACATACTGTAATGAAAACAGAAACCTGGGACTTTTTGGCTCTAAACAGCAGAGCTCTCCTCAGTCTTTTTATTATATCCCATCTTCCAAAATGAATTTGAGGTGACTTTCAGAGATGTAGGAAAATGAAATATAAAAGCCAAAGGAAAGGAAAATAAGCATAGAATTAAAAAAAGACAGAGGCAGGGTCCTAACATAGCCACATAGTGGTAGAACAGCAGTCTGGGCCCCACCTGTCCCTGCAGACGCCCTCCCGGGTCGGGCCTGATGAGGATACTCAACAGTGCATGACTGATGATACTGTGTGTCCAGCTGAAAAAGAAAAGAGATTCTTAAAATGCTATGTCTCCCAAAAGGTAATATGTTAGTAGATTTATAGGGAAAACCTTCAAATTAGACAACAGCGTAAATGGCATTTTCCACTAATCTGAGGGACAAGTTGGCTGAGTGCACCCTCTTACATTCCAAGGGAAAAATCCCAAGCCAGAGGCCTTCAGAGCCAGTTGTTATCATGTAAAAATTGCAAGTTCTACAGCTTTACTAATAGGCCTTTAAGAAAATCTTAGCATTTATAAATAATTTGTATGGTTTAATATTCCTAAATATAATTGGCTGCCAGGGGAATTTAATACAATTTCTGTTGCCTGCTGACTGTTTAAAACAATGAACAGCATTTTCAGCAGCATTGAAACATCCATGACTTCTGTACTTGAAATATAATAATATGAGACATTTCAAAATTATAAAGATTTTAAGATCTAAAATGTTAAAATGTGAAATATCAAAAAATAAAAGATATCCGTGCCATCTTACTGACACTTCTGGAATAAAAAAATAGCCCTCAGTTCCATGTCAGAGCATTACAATCAAGAGATTGCAGGAATTTTTTTTTTCTGTTTGAAGCCATATGTTTTGATGAATGGTCAGCAAATTTAATTATTGAGGGCCAGATAGTAAGTATTCTAGACTTTGTGGTACACAGTGCTGTTGTTGGAACTACTCAGCTCTACAGTTGTGATGGGAAAGCAGCCAGAAGACTACATGAATGAGCATGATGATTTCGCCCTAAGAAACTTATTTTTTAATAAAAACAAGTAGTAAGCCGAATGGCCCATAAATGCTGACTCCCATTCTGGATAAGACCACCAAGGAGCAGAGTGCTCGTCTGGCAGAGCCAGGCCCAGGACTCAGATCTAGTGCTTTTAGGTACATTGAACTATTAGCTCCTATCCCTTTTCATGACAGCAAATTGAGAAGGAAATGGCTAAGGTAAGAAATTTTTACTTTTGTTGTTCTAAAACTATAAAAATGAAGGAACTTGAATTTTTTTCATGTGTTCATCTTTACTCCTAGGGCAACCAAAAATTAAATGTTTGATATGAGAGAATCTAGTTATAGAATGTAATCAACAAACAGCTTAACAAATGTTCTGGGTCAGATTATGAGAAGACATTTAATAAAGGTTCTCAAACTCTCTAGGGTTCACATTAAGAATCAGAAGTGCTCACATTTCCCTTTTGCCTGTGTTTTGGGTGACTCACCCTAGATCAAGCCTCCTGAGGTCTACCGGGGTAAATGGTGTCCCCCCAAAGTTTATCCACCTGAGACCTGTGAATGTGGTTTTATGTGGAAACAGTATCTATACCCATATAATCAAGCTAAGATGAGGTCTGACTGGATTAGGGAGGGCCTTAAATTCAACGACTGGTATCTTTATAAGAGGGGAAATTGGAAGAAGGCTATGTGAAGACCGACAAATCAGAGTGATGCAGCTGCAAGCCAAGGAACACCAAGGACTGCTGGCAACCACCAAAAGCTAGGAAGAGGCAAGAAAAGACTCTTTCCAAGAGTCTGAAGAGGGAATAGGGCTCTGCTGATACCTTGATTTTGGACTTCAGGCTCTGGAACAGAATAAATTTCTATTGCTTTAAGCCACCCAGTTTGTGATAATTTGTTGCAGCAGCTCTAGAAAACTAATATAGTGTCCCATTCATTCATTCTCATTCTAGTGGAGGAAAGATTGTATACTTCAATGTAGAGCCTAAAGCATCATCTTTAGCATAGGTTGCGCAGCCCCTCGTTCCTGGGCACTAAGTGTGGCTCCAGTCACTTCCCCAAGCTCAGCAAGCCCTCCCACAGGGCAGATGAGGAGGGGCAGACCGAGTGTACAACTGGGCAAGTCAGGGTATGACTGCCAGTCTCCCAACAAGGTTTTTCTATTACTCGCTTAAAAGTAAAGGGGCTAATAAATGTACACGGAATGATAAGGTAGTGTTAGGCATCTTAACTGAAAAAGATTCCTAAGTTGCCTGTCTACCAGTCCACATCGTTATCTGACAGCACTATTGGTGTAAACTCCATGAGAGCAGCATTAGAGAATGAAGTTTGCTGACCAAATATGCACCAAGGTTTAGGTTTAACTTTTTTTTTTTTTTTTGCTTATTGTCAAGAAATACCTAATCTTTAACTTATTTAGATTTTGTAATTTATACATAAGGCATTTGTGTTTGCGTGTTACATGCTGCTGAGTTGGCCGACCACTGCTGACCCTGTGGATGATGTCCGCAGTGTCCTGTCCTCAACACCCCTGCTCAGCTCCTGTGGACACATGCCTATGGCTTCTGTTACCGAGTCAACTCATCTCGTATTTGGTTTTCCTCTTTTCCTGCTGTCTTCTACTTTTTCCCAGCATTATTGTCTTTTCCAAAGAATCCTGCCTTCTCATGACTTGCCAGAAGAAAGACAGCTTCAGTTTTGTCATTTTGGCCTCTAGTGATGTTTCAGGCCTCACTAGCATTTTATAATACTGTATTCTACAAGTTAAAAGAATGAGTGGCAAGAGTCCAGTTAGAATTTCAACAAAATGTTCTTAAAAAATTACTTTCAGCCCTGGCTGGTGTAGCTCAGTGGATTTAGCAGGGGCCTGTGAAGCAAAGGGTCACCGGTTCGATTCCCAGTCAGGGCACATGCCTGGGTTGCAGGCCAGGTCCCCAGTAAGGGGACCCATGAGAGGCAACCACACATTGATGTTTCTCTCCCACTCTCTCTTTCCCTTCCCCTCTCTCTAAAAATAAATAAATAAAATATTTTTAAAAATTACTTTCATTGTTAGAACCTCAACTTTTATGCTTTGAGTCGATTGAACCACTATGTAGAGTTTTAAGTCTGCCAAACTAGTGTTTTTTTTTCCTTTTCTCCAACTATTAAGACCATAGAAGAAAATATCACTACCAAAAATGACTGAGTTGTGTTAGGCCTTGAGAAAAAGTCAGGTAAAAGGAGCCTCTCCTGCGGCTGCTGATGATTAGGCTCATCCACCACTGCACTTCGAGCACGATTATCACCATGGGTTTTCTGTAGCAGAGACAAAAATTACAGAAACAGTTAAAACAATTTGCTATGCGTGCCCTGCATGAACCCTACCAACCCAAGCACCTCCAGTTCCATTGCCATTGAATAGAATTCAGTATTGCTTTAGACAAAATATAGTATAAATTAAGGCCAGAGTATAGGTCCTACAGAATTACTGTCCATGAGGTTTTGTAAGCACATGGAAAGGCAATAGGGAACAGACATACCGTTTGCCTTTGTGGCCCCACAGTGCTCAGGTGTTCCACTTCGGCTGTGCCAATAGGTGGCAGCAGATTATTTCGGCTCAGGGGCATTGGTGAGGGAGAAGAGAGGGAGTCGGCGACCACTTGGCTGCAGATCAAGTAGTGAATACCAAGACATGAAAGCATAAAGTTAGAACAAAAGCAAACTGATCAGGATAAATTAAACATGAATCTAATGTCATACACAGAAAACTTGAACCTGTCTTAAGTTTTTAAGTAAAAAAGATCTCAATGAAAGGACTGTGGGTTTTTTCATAGTATTTTACGATTTTTCTTGAAACTCCTGAATGCAGCAGAAGTTAACCCTTTCTCTCACAGAAAATTGGAATAAAAGTTTGCTCTGCTCTAGCTGGTGTGACTCTGGATTGAGTGCCGGTTTTTGAAGCAAAAGGTCATCAGTTCGATTCCCAGTCAGGGCACAGCTGGGTTATGGGCTGGGTCCCCAGTTAGGGGCATGCAAGAGGCAACCAATCCATGTATCTCTTGCACATCAATGTTTCTCTTCTCTTCCTTCCCCTCTCTCTAAATAAATAAAATGTGTAAAAAAAAAAACTTTTCCCCCATCTGATATTGCACTTCTCTACCAATAGTGGATTTCACATCTGATGGAATTCACTGTTCTGATTGTCCTTTTCACAACTATAATTCCCAGGAAAGGTCCTACACTCCCATTTTCCTCCATGGAGTTTGGAGCAGTTGGCTGTGTTACTCATATCCAATACAGTAATTGAAACTATGAGTGACACTTTTCATATCCATGAAAAAACAAAGCAACCTCTTTTTTCACTTTGAAAAAAATACACTGTCAGAAGGGATGAGAGATTAATTATACATCAAGACCACTCCTAAATGAATGAATCTATAGCTATATCGGCATGGAGACAGCCTCAGCAACATAATAAAATAGTGCACAGGTGAGGTGAACCCCGGTGTCCTGACAAAGATTTTTGGTGGTCTTGGACATCTCTTTTAGTGAGAGTTGGGATAAATTATAATGAGAAATTGAAAAATCAAAATCAAGAAATAACATGTTGGGAGACAAATACAGTGACATGTGCTTAATTTAGAAGCTGAATTCAAAACAGTTACGACAGTATTTCATACCCTTGATCATAATCCTAGAAGTCAACCATCCCACATTTTGTGAATTAACTAAAGAATTTAATTGTAAAAATTGCTATTTTTTTGCACAGTGAGGCTCAGTGTGTAGCAAATGAAGGGTGAGAAAAAGGGAGAGGATATGTGTAGTGTTATTTCCTAAGAAGTGCTGAGGGGTATTTTTCCTGGAATATAAATTATAAGCAATGACTTCTCTAAGGTTTACTAACTTTTCATTGTCAGTGAAATAAGCAGTTCCCAGTGGTACAGAAAACATTAAAAGAATTAACTATTATTGTGGGATGAACTTCACTGAACATGTTCCCATAAGGGAAATAATAAAATATGTATACCTTTTATTTCTTTGGTAAACATCACTGAAGTATTTTGGCCAACATTTTATTTGTAGAAGTAGAAATCTTCAGCTAAGTCAACAGAAAGATCCAGTATCTGTGTTCACATTTAAACCAATTTTTTTTCTGTAGTGGATGGATTTGAACAAATGTGCAATCCATCATAAGAATACGTGATGATTAGTTTCTAGACATGTATTTCAATATTTAAATTCATTACATAAAATTCTTCATGAGTTTTACCACAGTTTCCAGAAATTCTGCTTTTGAAACCTACACTCGGGATCCTCTGAGGATTTCTTCCACAGGTCTTGGTGTTCCAGCTCGGGAATGGCTTGTGCTGATGGGATGCAGGGTTCGTGGCGGGGGATTGCGCCTCCTGGCGGACTGCACTGTATATGACAGAGGTGATGTACAAAGTTCTAGGGCTCGATTTGACCAATTTCGGGTCGAAAGGGTGGTACTGGACCCAGGCCTCATGAGTAGCTTGTCATCGAGATCTCTAGTGGCCAAAGAAACCCACAGTGAAATTGAGATTGCTCTGTACTGGGAGACACAACTCAGCGGGTAAAAAACAGACTATAAAACATTCAAGGGAGAAAAATGCAAAAGTAAAAACTAACCTAGTTTTTAGAAGTTACATTATCTAACTTAGGCATGAGAATGTGTTCTTAAAAGAAGGGCATCATTTCAGTAGTACCCAGAATGGAGATTTGGGAAATAAAGTTCTTATTCACCTGCGATCACAGTCACTTCTTTCAGTTACCAGTGAGGGCTAACCTGAAGGGTACCTCCTCTGAAGTGCTTCCTGAAAGTTTACCTCAGGGACTGATTCCTATCATATTCAAGGCATTCTTTGGTGCTGAAAAATGTCACTGGAAAGACTTAATTGAAAGGCAAATACTGCTGCTTGGGAGCAGTGTGGCTACACCTGCAGAAATTAAAGTGCTGAGCTAATTAGAACTTGCAGGGGGAGTGGTTTGGGTTCCTTAGAAACCTGAGAGCAAGCAAAAGGTCCAGAGCCTTGCACTGCAAGGGCGAGGACCACAGTAGATTCTCGTTTGCATAAGCAACTGTGAAGTAGAACACTCTGATATAAGTACTCTGATAAATAAAATGCTTTGCCCAAACAGTTCAGTAGAATAAACTCTGCCCTATAAATTCAGGTTTTTTGTTTTTTAAACAGGTGAGAAGATGTTAGGCTCTATTGTAAGACACAATGAAATGAAGGCTAAGTGAAACAATAAAAACTCTGCCGCTTGCTCTTCGGCTTTCAGCAAACTCCTCAGCCTTTCAGGCCACACTGATGTCCTCTAGTGCAAAATATGCTCCGGTGTTGGGAGGACTTGAAAGGGAAAGTACCCATCAAGGAATACGGCTGAGCCTCAAGCATTACAAGAGATGTTCTGGTCTCCCTGCTTCCCTGAACATTCACGTAGGCATTTTCTTTCCACGCCCTACTTTCATAACTCTGAATCTGTTTATCACCTCCAGCCAGGTGACTTCTGTATCAACTGCCAAATATGACCTCTTGTATGTATGTTTTCCCACAACACGGCCCATCACTGTAAACTCAACACACCCCAAACCAGACTTACCTTCCCAAACAAGCTTCCCTTGAGTTTGAAATTTCAAAGTTGACTGTGATCCCTCTATTTTTATAGAATGTGATTCCTTTTGTAATCTCCTACTATATTTCATTTCTTTCTCATCCTTTGCTACAACTTGAGTGCAGACAGACTATTAGCGGCGCGTGTTCCAACTCCTGCATTAGATTCCTAAGCTACATTTCCTACATTTCAATCTAATATATGTTCTACTGTTGTGAAACCTTTCAAAGTCTTGACTTAAATATATGTACTCCCCAACTAAAACTCATACATTGCTGGTTAGGAGTATAAAATGATAGGTACAATTACTTTGGAAAATTGTATGGCAGTTTCATTTCTAGATACTAACCCAAGAAAAATGAGAACATAGGTCCACAAAAAAGACTTGTGCAGGAATATTTACAGTGTTTTTATGTATAACAGCCCAACTTGGAAACAGCCCAAGTGTTCACTAACAGAAGGATGGATTAACAAATTGTATACTCTTAGAGTAGAATACTGCTTGGCAATAAAGGAGACAGTAACATGCAATAACATGTAGGGATCTCCAAAACATGGCATTCAGTGCCACCCACAGAATAGAATACTGCTTGGCAATAAAAATTCTAGAAGATTGTCAATATTTTGTCGGAAGCATTCAAGTTCTGACCTGTCTCCTACTGTAGCAGAAATGGTCTTTCTGTTCTAAGTATTGTATTTTGTATTTTACCATCTCCAAACCTTCTCCCACATCATTTCTCCTACCTAGAATAGTTTCACTGCTTTTCTCTGCTTTCCAAATTCCCATCTTTCAAGAACAAGTTCAAAATCTACACTCATCTGCCAAAATGTCTTCCTTCTTTGGGGCTATCATAGCACTCACTCTGGGTACCACACACTTGGCACTCAGTCACAAAATGCCCTATTTGATTAGGTCTCTCTCACTCATGTGTGTCTTCTCTTTCTAATTATCCACTCCTTCATGGTGGTGACTATTTTTCCCTTAGATGTTTTTACTCCCAAGATGTCTGATTGCTTGGTAGCAATATATACATGTTGATTGATTGACTTTGCTTTTATTTCTCAGTGATCTACTTAAACTCTAGATTATTAGAATTTTATACTCCTTACAGGATTTTGTCCATCAGGGAGAGATTTCTTGGCTGCAGAGGCATTCCATGAACCAAGAGACCGTTCGCATTTGGCTGATGACCACTTGCTGCTTGACAGAGACTCATCTACACGTTAAAAAAAGATGTTACTCGTTATTGGTTGGTGAAGATACCTGCTCAGTTTCCCAACTCTGCCAAATGTTACTATTTCCAAGTTAGGTCATGTATACATTTTTGTCCTGTGCCTTAACTTTTGTAATATCTTGGCCAATAGCCTAGCTGGGCCCCAAGTTCACTGTCAAGATGACAGGGTCATAGTCCTTTCCTCAATGACAGCACGTGGCAGAAGCCTGACCAACCTAAATGAAAGCACCTAGCAGCCACTGTCATAAGGGAGAGGGGACCTTTGTTATTATTGTGGGAAAAGAAAACAAATATGGAACATAATTTTAAAAATAAGGGTAAACTCTAACATGATCTCTACCACGATCACAGTCTTACACTCTACACGAACTAATTCTTTCTCCACTACTCCTGCAGTAGACACGTCTCAATGAGAACTGAAATTCTGAAGACTGTTTATTAGAAGGATTTAATCTAAGTTGGACTGACATTAGGACCTCAGAGTCCTGTTTCTTTGCTCTCAGGTCATCTGGTCATTTCCTTTGCCATTCACTTTCCTCCCACTTTCTCTCAAGAATGTGTGGAAAGTAACACTTCTTTCTTTATATCATTAGCCAGAACCATTCAAGTTAACCGATCAGGACTTAGGTTTCCTAAACCATAGCCAAACCACTTCCACATGTAGAAGTATTTTATCACCATCCAAGGAACATCAGTTCACCTGGTTCATCCTTTGGTGTGATAAGGTATTAATTGAGCCTTGCTAGTTTTATTTTTAAGTGACACTTTTCTAAATCCAGCTGTACAATATCTGCTCAGTATACCAGCAAAGCAAATACCAGAGCTGGTAGTAAAATCCAGGGTTGATGAGCTTGGCCCAAGCATTAGATTCCTTTTTCTCTTTTCTTTTTTCCCTCCCCACTGCTCCCTCCTTCCCCCAACTCTTTTGCTACAGGCAACACTGGAAAATTATCATGTAGTAGCTGCTACTGTGTAATCATTACACAGGGATGAGACCAGGCTCCTCAGCAGGCTCATCAACCTTCTACAAAAGATGGCCAGATTTATGTTTGTCCATAGACTTAATTGAGACCACTTCTCTCTGATCTGCCTTTTACGCCTGCATTGAGTACTAAACACCAAAAAGCAAAATATTAAAAACAAAAACCAGTAGGCAGTGACAAAAAAAAAAAAAAAAAAAAGAGGGAAAGGACTCAAAAGATATTCAAAGGACAGAATGTTAAGGCCTTAAAATATCCGGTATCTGGTCCCTGTTTTCATCATATTCTTCATTCTTCCCAGAACAGTTAGGCTGACTATATAGTTAGTTCTAGATTACACTCAGAGCAAACTTCTGGCAAGAATAATCCAAGGCTCTACAGGGTATTCCTCTGGGGGCTTACCAGATTTGAGGTCATCGACAGCACCTTAGACTGTGGCACGCGAGGTAAGACCAAGGGTTGTGGTTCACTTAGCACACAGGGGCTTTCTGAAGCAGATCTGGTGATTGCAACATTACTCTCATCATCTGAGCAAAAAAAAAAACAAAAACAAAAACAAAACAAAACAGAGTATCATCCATGGATATCTCCATACCCACTGCAACAGTACTGTGAAAAAAAAATCTTCCCTGAGAATTCATTCCCAAGCTAGGCTTCACTCATCTTTGTAGCCCAATTTCTTACCACCTGCATGGTTCCAAAAAAAATCCTCAAACAATTCCATTTAAGGAAGTTTCCCAGGCTTCAATGCCTATTGGTACCTGGCTGAAGGGAAAGCAAATACAGTGGCACCTCGGTACTCATTGTTAATTCATTCTGGAACTCGTGACGAGCACCAAAACCCACAAGTACCAAAGAATGAAGCATTTTCTCTTGCGAGGTGGAGTTACCATTCATGCAAATTTTAGCAAGTGCAATGACTCCTGAGTAAGCACCCGAGTGCTGAAACTTTTCTCATCAAAATGTTCTAAGTACAGGGTTTGGGGAGTTCTGAAGCCAACAAGTACTGAGGTGTAAGTCTCTAGAGCAGAAAAAGAAAAGAAAATCTCTAGAGCAAAGCTGTGCAACAGAATATTTGCCATTGATGGAAATGTTCTACGTATGCGCTGTCTAACAGTGGCCTCTAACTATAGGTAGCAATGGAGAACTTAACATTTGGTTAGTTTGAGGAACAGAATTTTAAATGTAATTTTAATTAAAATTTAAATAGCCACATGTGACTAGTGACTACTAACACTAGGGAAACCTTCACCCCAATAATCCAGGCCTCAAAGAATTTCCACACATAAAGCTACAAGATTAAAACCCACTGTTACAAATCACAACTCATAAGGACACAAAACAACTTGAGAAAAAGCAAGTCAGGTCAACAGCATAATCAGGTCAGCAAAGACTTTTAAGAAATTGAAATTGAAATTATCAAGTTCAAAATGTAAAAGAAGTGAAGCAATTGAAAAAATATGAGTCAAGAGTAAGACATAAAAATAACCAAGCAGATTTGTAAAATGAAATTACGAGAACTAAAATTACTAAAAAACAAAAAACGAACAAAAAAACTCTCAGCAGAGACAATAGCAGATTAGATCCTGCTGAAGACAGACTTAGTGAACTAGAAGAACACTTAAAGAAATCCTGAATTCAGTCCAAAGCAAAGGAGGTGGAAAATACGAACTGTACACTGAGGGGCAAATTTTACTACATGTAAATTATACCTCAACTTAAAAAATGAAGACGTAAAGCCACAATGAAACACCCTTTTATACGTCGAGAGAAAATTAACTTTGATCAAAAACTGTTGATGAGATTATGAGCACAGGAGCTCACGTACTCTTGGTGGATATACATAACTGGTGCTATCACTTTGGACAATTTGGTGATACCTAGTGAAGCTGAAGATGCATTTCCATACGAGCCAGCAACATCCTTGATATATAGCCTAGAGGAGCTCTTGCACATGTACCAGGAGGAATGTTCAAGAATGTTCATAGCTTTGTGGATCATAATGACAAAACACTGGATTTTGGTGGATTTTAGCACTTTTCACCATCAAATTTGGCTCAGAAACTGAATTCAAGATGAGAGATTATTTTCTGAGTAAAACTAATATCAACTCTCGGTAGTCATTGGTTCTAAATCACACCCATGATCATTCTGTTTACTACTGTTTCATTCTGAGGAGATATGGCTGTCCTCAACAAATATGTCCAGGGAAGCTTGTTTCCCCATTAGCAAATCAGGCTTAAAATATAAATAATAAATATTTCCCCACAATTTAGATTTTAATACTGACTTGACTGAAAGTTAAAATGATGGTAAAAATACCAAGTTATAAAAATGAACAAATAGTTACATTTACTCAGTTTTATATACTTTTGGTTTAGAATTGACACCTCCAAATATGACAGGTTGCCATGTGGCCCTACTGTACATATGTCTAGCATGCAGTTTGGCTTTTCTTTCTCATAGAGAGGCAGAAAAAACAATTCTCCAGTAGCTGGGATAGGTTTGTACTAGTGCCTGCAGGTTGGCACTAACAACAACTAACCAACTGGTCCACACCAAAACCAAAAATGCAAGTATTCTCTTTCCATATGGTATTTTTTAAAGTAATGATAATAGCCAACATTTATTGCATTCATAAATATTATAGGAACTACTCTATGAATTTCACATAACTCATTTATTTCTTAAATGACCATAGGAGATCAATATTAGTATTATACCTGTGTATAGGTAAAGAAGTGGAGGTACAGCAAGGTTAAGCTCCTTGTGTAAGGTACACAGTAAGCGTCAGAGCCAGTGGTTGAACCCAGGTTGTCTGGTAACTGTGCTTGTAACCTTTATGCCACATGGCTTCTCATGTGGCTAACATTTGAGAGCAGGGGCTGGCAAACTACGGCCCATGGGCCAAATAGGACCCATTATCTGTTTTTAAAAAAGTCGTACTGTAGCAAAATATCCATAACATGAGATTTAATATTTTAACCATTTTAAAGTGTGCAGTTCATGGCATTAAGTACATGCATTGTGTTGTGTAACCATCACCACTGTCTAATTCCATGCCTTTTTTCACTCCAAAGGAAAACCTCATGCCCTTTACTATCACCTATTTTTGTAAATAAAGTTGTAAGAGTAGTTTGCTTATTCTAATTGCATAGTACTCCATTGTATGAATATATCACATTCTACTGCTGAGGGACATTTCGGTAGTTTCCAATAGAAACTATCCAAAATGAAATACACAGAGGAAAAAAGTTCAAAAAGTATCTGAGGGATCAGTGATTAAAATATACCTGAGTAACCAGAGTCCTGAGGGATGGTGGATGGCGGGCGGGGCAGACGAAATATCTGAAGGATTAATGGCTAAAAACTTTCCACAAAATAATATCCCACAGATCCTAATAGCTCAACAAACTCCAAGCAGAAATAACATGAAGAAAATTACATCAAGGCACAGTATAATCAGATTGCTCAAAGCCAATGATAAAAAGAAGTCTTAAAAGCAACCAGAGGAAAAAGGGACATGTACACAGGGACACAGAAAAGGATGACATCAGATTTCTTGTCTCAATTGCAAATGAGAAGACAGTGCACAACATTTCTAAAGTACTGAGAGAAAAAGTGTGTACCTAAAATTTCATTCCCTGTAAAAATATCTTGAAAAATATGAAAGCAAAATAATTTTTCGTATCTACAAATTCATTACTAACAGACTCACATACAAGAAATGTTAGAGGATATCCTTTGGGTTGGAAGAACTAAACCAATTTTTTTACTGAAATAAAATGCACACAACGAAATTCATGATTTTTAACCATTTTAAAGTATACAAGTAAGTGGGTTTTTAGAATTATATTCACAATGTGTGCAAATACCATCACTCCAAAAGGAATCCCATGTTTCCCCATTCCCCTCGTCCTCCATCCCTTAGCAACCACTTAACTACTTTCTATCTCTGTGGACCTGCCTGTTCTGGACATTTCATCTGAATGGGATCATGCAGTAACACAATATGTGGCCCTTTGTGTCTGGCTGCTTTCATTTAGCATATTTTTATCTAGGTTCATGTTGTAGCAAGCATTATTACTTATTAATTCCTTTTTATGGATGAGTAATACTCCATTGCATGGTCTATTAGTTACTCAGGCTGCCACAACAAAACACCACAGACTGGGTGGCTTAAATAACAGAAATTCATGTTCTCACAGTTATGGATGCTAGCAGTCCAAGATCAAGGTGTTGTCAGGGTTGGTTTGTGGTGACACCTCTCTTCCTGGCTCATAGGCAACTGTCTTTTTGCTGTGTCATTTTGTCCCCTCTTTTTTGTGCATGCATAGAAAGACTACTGATGTCTCTTCCTCTTATAAGGATACCAACCTGATAGGATTAGGGCCCCATTCTTAATTACCACCCCAAAGGCTCCATCTCCTTCACATTCCTGTGTGAAACACATTCACATTGGCAGTAAGGGCTTAAACATGTTAATTTTTAAAAGATTTTATTTATTTTTAGAGAGAGGGGAAGGGGAGGAGAAAGAGAGGGAGAGAAACATCAATGTGTGGTTGCCTCTCACGCACCCTGCACCGGGGAACCTGACCTGCAACCCAGGCATGTGCCCTGACTGAGAATCAAATCAGCAACCCTTTGGTTAGCAGGCCGGCACTCAAGCCATTAAGCCACGCCAGCCAGGGTCAACATATGAATTTTGAGGACGACATAATTCAGCCCATAATGCATGATACACCAAATTTTCTTTATCCATTCGTCAGCTGGTAGACATTTGGGTTGGTTCCCCTTTTTGATCATTTTGAATAATGCTGCTATGAACATTCATGCACAGGCTTTTTGTGGGTATGTGTTTTCAATTCTTTCAGTTATATACCTTTGAGTGGAATTGCTGTGTCAAATGGTAATTTATATTTAACCTTTTGAGGACCTCCCAAACTGTTTCCAATGCAGCAATGGCTACACCACTTTACACATTCACTAGCAGTGTGTGAAGGTTCCAATAATCTCCACATTCTCATCAACACTTGCACTGTCCTTTAAAATATGTATATCCATCCATCTTAGCAGGTGTGCCATGGTATCTCATTGTGGCTTCATTTTGATTTGCATTTTCCCTAATGAATAATGATCTTGAACATCTTTTCATGTACTTATTGGTTATTTGTATATCTTCTTTGGAGAAATGTCTATTCAAGTTATTTGCCCATTTTTTAAAATTGAGTTGTTTGTCCTTTTGTTGTTGAATTGTAGTTCTTTATATATTGTGGCTGCAGATTCTTATGAGTTGTATAATTTGTGCTTATTTGCTCCCATTCTGTAGGTGATTTTCTCACTTTTCTTGATAATGTTTTTGATACAAAAAGCTTATTATTCTGATGAAGTCCAATTTGTCTATTTTTTTCATCATTTGTGGACGTGGTGTCATATCTAAGAATCCACTGCCAAACTGAGCAACTAACCCACAGATGCAAATAGCTCAGCAAACTCCAAGCAGAAGCAACATGAGGAAAATTACAAGACATAAGCTCATGCCAATCATGAAGATGTACTCTAATGTTTTCTTCTCAGAGTTATATAGTTGTAGTTCTTAAATGTGTGTCTTTTTCCCATTTTTAGTTGATATTTTGTATATGGTGTCAAGTAAGGTCCCAACTTCGTTCTTTTCCATGTAGTTATCTAGTGGTTCCTATACCATTTGTTGAGGAAACTCTTCTTTTCTCCATTGAATGATCTTCACACCCTTGTTCAAAATCAATTGATCATAGATGTGTGGGTTTATTACTGACTTTTGAATGTGTCCTATGCCAGTATCACACTGTTTCAGTTATTGTAGCTTTGTGTTAAGTTTTAAAATCAGGAAGTGTGAATCTTCCAACTTTGTTTTTTTTCAATATTGTTTTGTATATTCAGGGTACCTTGCATTTCCATATGAATTTCAGGATGAGCTTGTCCATTTCTGCAAAAAAAGGCAGTTAGAATTTTGATAAGGATTGTACTTAACCTGTAGATCTATTTTGGGGGTGTCACCAGCTTAAATGATATTAAATCTTTCGTCCACAAACACAGCCATCTTTCCATTTCTTTAGGTCTTCTCTAATTTCTTTTAATAATGTTTTGTAGTTTTCAATGTACAACTCTTGCACTGCCTTTGTTAAGTTTACTCCTAAGTGTTTTAATCTTCTTGATACTGTTATAAATGAATTGTTTTCTTAATTTCCCTTTCAATTGTTCATTGACAGAGGCTGGAAGAAATTTGAGAAGCATGAGGGAGAAGGCATAAATTGCCTTGAACAGATTTAGTAGAAATCTGGATTTGGAGGATGCTGTAGGGGTTGGCTCCAAAGGAAATGAGGAACATTTTATTAGAATGTGGAGGAAGGGAGATGTTTGTTATTTGATGACAGAAAGGTTAGTGAAATGGTCTCTTGTGGTAATGTGAAAAGCTGAACTTGTAAGTGATGATCTTGGTTATATACCTAAAGAGATTTCTAGTCAAAGTGTTGAGGGTGAGGTCTGATTTTTTTCTTCCTGCTTATTATAAAACATAAGATGAGAGTGATAAATTGAGGGAAAAACTATTAAACATAAGGAAACCAGGACCTGATGAATTTGGAAATTCTCAGTCTCTCTAGATGGTAAAGGATCCTAAATGAAAGAAGGCTGTCGGACCTCCAAAATCCTCCTGGTAGGAATCAGCCTGGTAAATCTACACTAGCCGAAAACATGTGCTACCTTTCCTGAGGAAGGAAAGATGACGCAGAGGGTGAAACCAAGAGCCCAGACAGTGGAGTGGAGAGCTGAGAGGATTATTTCCAGGCCTTGAAACTTAGTGAAGGAACTCCCAATATTTTCCCAGTTGGATTTCAGAATTTCATATGGATCCCTTTTTACTCTCCATCCCCCCTCTCCTGCCTTTTTAACTGGAATGTCTGTAACTGTTATCCTTTCTCTGGCCCACTGTTATGTGTTGGATGTGGAGTCAGATTAACTTGTCTCTAGGAGCGAAATGGTTAGATTACCTAGTTAGATGATTACATACCTGTGTATATAACCTTTAGCGTCACAGGTCTGTGGATGGAAATGAATTACGCCCCGATAACTTACATAATGCATTACATCCAAGACCTTCATTCACAGAAGGACCTGATTTAGATGACAAGATGTTTGGACTTCTGATTAGGATGAATCTCCTGGGAACCTTAGAAGGGAGATGAATGTATTTTGCATGTGGGAGCACATGAATCACTGGGGACCCGTGGGGGGTTGTGGTGGACATACAACAAGGTGGCTCCCCTGTGGCGCTCACCTCTTGGTGTTCACACCTTGGTGTGATTCCCTCTCTTTGAATGTGGGCAGATGGGCAGGACCTGTACTTTTTTTCAGAAAATAGATGACAGTAAAAGTGAAAGGATGTCACTTTCATGATTATGTTATATTATATAAGCTTAGTTCTCAGTCTTTCTTGCAAGTTTTGAAGATGGAAGCTGCCATGACTACTGCATCTATAAGAAACTGAAACTTTCCAAGAACACACAAAAGGGAAAGTGGATCCTTTTCTAATGTAGCTGAGCCCCTACATGAGAACCCAGCCCTGGCCAACACCTTGACTGCAACCTTTTAAGGTCCCAAGTAGAGGACTAGCCAGGCCATTCCAGGACTTTTGACCCACAAATCTGTGAGATAATAAATATATATTGTTTGAAGCTGCTAAGTTTGTGATAATTTTTTGTGCAACACAGAAAACCAACACAAACAATTCTTGAAAAGTTAAATATACATTTAACCATATAATCCAACTCTTCCACTGTAGAAATTTACCCAAGTGAAAAGAAAATATATTTCCAAAAAACTCTTGTGTACTAGTATTCATAACGTCTTTACATGTAATAGTCCAAAGCTGAAAACAATACAAATGTCCATCAACCAATGGATACATACATTATGGAACAATGGAATACTCAGCAATACAAGGAATAAATTGTTGACACACACAAGGACATGGATGAATCTCAAAACGGTCATGATGAGTGAAAGAACTGATAGAAGAGTAAATGCCATATGACTCCATGTATATAAAATTCTGCAAAACAGGTATGTCATCGCCTCTTTTTTGCTGCCTCCACCGCCTGAGGAGGCGAGCTAGCCGGGAGTTACACCACCACCGCCAGGAACAATGCTTGTCTTCTGGACCTGTTTCTCTCTCTCTCTCTCAAAAAAAATTGCTTCCGGCCAAGATGGAGGCATAGGTGGAAACACTGTGCCTCCTTGCACAACCAAGATTAAGGACAACAAAGATTTAGAAACAATAACACAACCAGAACAGACAGAAAATTGAACTACGGACGCCCAACAACCATTCAACCAGACTGGTAAGAGGGGTGGAGCTGGCAGTCGGCAGAGAGGGACCACAGCAGGAAAAGGCAGTGGCTGCCAGACCCGGGAGTGCCAGGGAGTGTAGGTGGCGTGGAGCTTGCAGACCCCAGACGCTGGGGAGGAGATGAGCAGAGCACGTAGGGCACGCAGGGCGGTTGGCCCATGGAGGACACATTCGCACGCAGATAAACTAGGCAAGAGCGGGCACTGAGAGGGACCCCATAGCCCAGGGCCCCAGCAATAGGAAATAAAGCCTAAAAACACCGATTGAAAAGGTGCTGGGGAGACTCCCAGCCTCACAGGAGGTCATTGGGAAGACCCGCAGGATCCTGGAGCGTGCATAGGCCCTCCCACCTGGAAACCAGCACCAGGGGGGCCCAGTTTGCATGTGGGAGACAGCAGAGGGGACACAAATCTGAGAGAGCATGGAACAGGCACCATTGTTCCCTCTCTGACCCCACCCCCACAGACAGTGTCACAACCCAGGGACTAGGTTGCCCTGCCCTGGTGAACACCTAAGGCTCTGCCACCCATAC